>JACYFI010001231.1:0-14081 GCA_020975735.1 Ophiocordyceps xuefengensis | reverse complement strand
TCGAATTTTCCAAACTATAAAGCTCCCCAACAAATCTAATTTAGATATATATCTTACCACACTTAATTAGATAATTAAACTTTCTAAAAGTTCCTTATCTCTTGTAGCTGTGTTGAGTTAAATAGAATCTTAATCATTACTGTATTCTCTAAAATTTTGATACCGGTATATATTATTTTAATGGCTTAAAAAAAAACACCACTTCACATGCGTTCTGTAAAAGCAGCCTAATCATTTTTAAAATCAAGTAATTCTCTTTTTTGGGCCGGGAGACTAACTGGTTTTAAAGACTGGCTTAGGGAGAAACTAAGCTTAACGCATAGGATAATTTTCCACATATTGAATGAGGCTTATATTACAATTATACTCTATTTAAACCTTCTAATGACGATTGTTTGACCCTTCGATTTCATCAACATTTAAACTTCTATTAAAAAGTAAATAGTCGGATTGCTTACGAGTTAATCATAGGGCACTAGTTGTCAAATGGATTATTTATGAAATTTTAAAAATCTTCAAACCAGATACTCTAAATTGAACAGATTTCCGCCCCTAATTTTCGTTATTTTTTATCTAACCCAAAAAACAATTTGAATATGGTTTTAAAAGGCCTCACTAATCTTTATATGAAACTACCTATCTGAAAATATAGCCTTTTACTCTATAATACCTTAACCTTTAGATTGGAATTCTGAGTAAACACTATAAAAAAAGCCATCCTTCATCCCCAAATTCGTTAAACTCCAGTAATACTAATAAGGATTTTTATTTGAAAGGTTGATTTTAAATAATGTAGTTTTACTAGAATATGAATGTTTTTTCTTTGAGGTATTCTTTTTAACATAGAATAGTTTGTTATATTGAACTTTTTTTCGGTGCGAAAGCTCTGGTAAATATGTAATATACCTTATAGATTTTAAAAACCAAGGTTTCCTGGCACGTAGGGCTCACCTTACAATAATTTAGATAATATGGAGGACCTTCTGCTCGTTGCTCTTTTTACAAGGATAATATGACTAACTGATTTAGAATCTCCGCGATGCCCATCACCGTTGGAGCAAAGCCAAGAATCTTTAATTGATAATTACTATTACCCCTCAATCATTAATGCAGACCATCTACAAATCTGTTAGATAATAGTTAGTTATGAAAGCTTTACAGTGGTTTCCCCGGAGTTTTGGTACCTATCCACAGTGCTTTTCTATGTGAAATAAGCTCAAAAAATAGCAAGGGAAAAAGAGCTTTAGAACTATAAAAATATAAAAATACACCCTATATTTATCCTTTTGTACAAGCGAGAGTCGGTACCTAATAACTCATTAAAAGATAAACAAAACCACGACATACTAGAAAGTAGTGTTATTTATACTAGTACCGGTAACCCAATCTATCAAAAAAAATATTCTCTGCTGCGCCGAAAGCAGCCCAGCAGGCTTCTGAATTTATTGGTTAAAAATACTACAAAAATTAATTATTTTTTTAAGTCCTAACAAACTTATTTTTAAAGGGTGGTCTCAGTTTTATACTCTTGTCCGGACCCCCCTTATTGTAGGATTAATTTTGATAAGAAACGACTTTCAAGTATCTCTTCATGACGATAACGTTTTACCTAAACATATTTTAATCCCTTTAGTTAAACATAATAATAAGAGTTTCTGTCATTAAGGAAATTTAGTTAATATGTAGATATAATGGTAGGTGATTTTCCGTCAGATGGGTGGCATATGAAATCCAACTTCTTTTGGCTGACTCTTTGAAATAAGGATATTGTTTCTAAACTTATAAATTCAAATTAACTTGAAAAAAATTCGCAATTTGTCAATTGAACATTAGACTCTTTTTAATTTTCTATTTTAATTTTGTGCTGCTTGGTTGGTTAGTGCAAACATACATGCACTCTAGCTAAGCAAGCTAGTGAATAATTTATTAATAGTAAATACACATTGTATTTCTTTCCTCAGTACATCAATCTTGCGCATGAGTTTTGATAGAAAAAGTCCGTCAATGTGACGAAGAAATACCGCTAGTCGTGCCATAGAGTCCAAACTATTTTACTAAATGGAAGTGCGTAGCTTTAATAAACAGGCATTTAGCACTCCCCATTTCTTTTAAGGATCTATCCTACAGCTTTATGTAATGCTTAGATCTCGGGCTGTACAAAATTTAGCCTTGATAAGATTAATAAGTTATTTTTATTACGCCTTCTGCATTAATATACTAATATCTACATACCCATCTTTTTCTTCACTATAAATAATAACTGAATTAAGACTGGTGGGAATTTTCATCTGGGGTTTATCATTTAGAGGGATAGCTTCGCTTAGTCGCACCAAAAAACTTAATTTTAGTGTCACTTAGGAATAAATTTATCCATCACCGTCCTATTAAAGGCCGCAAGATAAACCCTAACTCGTGTATGTAAAGCAGTCAAAGTTTATATTTTTCTTTATTAAATTAAAGATCTCTCAATTAAGGCATACTTTGGTATAAAATTAAATGAAGAAAAGCTTGCTTATACTTTTTTTCATATGGTTACCTAAGTATGTTACGAAAAAAATCATATTAACTAATTTTGTTGGACTATATTTAAATTAATAGTTGTTGAAATTAAGTATCAATCTTTACGCCAAGTCCTCTGAAGACCCCTGCAGAATTATTCTTATCCGTCTCTCAGTTTCCTGCTGAAAATCTGCCCTTAAAAGGGTTTTTCCAGCAAATATCGGTGAAATTTTAAACAGAGGCACGAAGACATATTTAATACCTTTCTGAGATTATATCTCTAAATCATAATGCATAGTGCAATTAACTGTAACTAAACGCTGATTATAGAAAAAAAGAACTATAATTCAAAAATCATAGATAATGCAGCATTTTATTTATTAAGCATATAAAGGATGAGTAGTATAGAATGGCCGAGCGGAGGTGAAATAAATGAAAAGGATGGTACTGAAAATTACTCGGACCCAAAACATATGCCCTATATCTAATAAAAATTCACAAAGTGTTTTTGAGTCTATGCAATTCCTTCTTGTTTAAAAATGCCTTCCTAAAGATGAATCAACAAATCTTAAACTTATTAAAAAGAACGCGCTTTACCGTTAACTAAAGAAGGCTTGTGATTTGCTCAATTACATATTATCCTTAAAAACTTTTACCTTTTCGCTTTCATATGGAAAAAATACAGAAGCAGCGCGGTTTGTGCTGTATCTTGATTTTTCTAATGCCTTGCAAGGCTAGCTATAAAAAATATGTTTTTCATTCCTCTTATAGCAGCCTACGCTTCATCGTAAGCACACCCACATGACAGGATATTGGCACGGCTGTCCTAGTCAACACAAGAGTTATATAGCGAAAGCAAAGGCTTGATATGCCAAAAGCTTACATATTTTTATTTTAAGTATAATATAGGGGACGCTTACAGCTGGATAGCTAAACAAGGATAGATAAATCCAGCTATACTGCCTTAGCATAAAAACAAATAGATTAAGCTTGCGCTATTTTACACATCATGGCGAAGCCTCTTAATGTTAGTTAAAGTCATATATTAAGTGTGACAAAAATACAAAAGTAGTGATTTAAGATCGCTGAGGCAGACTTATTTTTTTTTTTTTAAAGCAAGGCTGCTTTAGCTTGCCAGCACAAAAAAATAACAGCAAGCAAGAATTAAAATACAATTTGTTACTTGTGTTTAACCCTGAGTGTTAAAAGTATCGCTGAATTTGTGCTTTTTGGGCTGTTGTGTTGGTGTAACATACCATACAATAGAGGCCTTCCAAACCATGCCCTGCTAATATTTATCTTTGCTTTGAGGCTCAATTATCCCTAGGCTTGTGCGTCTCAAAAGCCTTAAGAAAATATACTAAACTAAGAGCCTTGGCAATAAAACTGCTGATCCTTAAATCTGGGACATTTTAAATTTATTAATTATCTCTATACTGAAGCGGAAAAAAGGCGTGACGCCTCGAAACCTAAATCTAAAGACTACCATTTGCAAATGGATTTTAACCCTTACCTATAACGATTTTCCTTGTGTTAAAAATTAGTCCTTGCACGAAGCGCAAAAAAACGCAAAAGCCAGTAACACTTAATTTATTATTAAAGCTTATTGAGACTGCTTATATTTGAACCAAAGGGTGTAATGGGGATATGCCGGTCCACCGCAAAAAAAAATTATATCTGAGCTTGCTATCCTATAATAGGTTTCCATTGTTATTATAGCTCTAAACAAATTCAAACCTATCAAAGTTCTTTCTATTATTTTATGTTTGCTTTCTTTTTGCCCTTATTCCCCCCCCCCCCCAACAAGCACAGCTTTGCAGGCCATCTTGAATGAAAGCCGAAGCTTATCCTATTTACGCGTCCCTCAAAGCTATAAACAATAGCAGCTGCTGCCCGCTAAGCCTTAAGGGGCTATTTTAATTTAATTGAAAATAGCCCGGTGCTTCACATCCGCGCGCTGAAGCGCTGAGATTTTATAGAACGTTACCCTCTTCCCAATAAGCTGATAATTAGTACTTAAAACAAAGAATACAGAATAGGAGCCATAAAGGACTTAGAAATCTTATTGGAACTTTTAAGAATTATCTGATCACAAACACAATCCTTCATAGTTATTTATTTATTATTCGGATTTAGATCGGAGTTCGAACCGATATCTATAATCGTGGACGGGATAAACTCCTTTCCAGTTAACAGTTACTAATTCAGTAAAATCATGATGCACAAGTTAGGAGACAAGAATTCAGACCTCTTAAAAGCAACTAGCTATCGACTGTTACAGCCTCAACCTTTCTTACCCGATAAAGGAACCCTTCTTTATAAGGGAAAAATATAAATCAAGTTTATGTTAATTTAATTCCCGTGCAACCTTCCCACTACCACGACCGTATTTCGACTTACACTAATAGAACCGGCGCATACGAAGTATCCCAGTAAATAGACGCTTGGTGCGTTCCATAGATTTCCATATCTAAGCAAAAACCTACATAGTTTTTTTTCAACTAATTAGCTTAAGAAAGCAAACGCTTATGTGCATAAGATTCTTTTCAGCATGTGACGAGTCGGTTGCGTACAGATCCGAGGGTCATTCCACCGTGACATGGTGATCATCCGATTAACTCAGCGTAGATATTACTATCATTGTAGGTGCGAATTTTCAGACTACAATCCTTAAAATTTTTATTCTATTTTTTGGATTAGGTTAATTCACAGTTTTTGCATCCTCTTTGTCCTCAATGGGCTTATCAAATTATCATGATATGTATAAATTATTTTATTTTCCGCACACCTGATATACTTCTTTTTGTACGATTCTTCCAGCTTATTATCATTTACGTTCTTTCTAACCCTGAAGGAGATAAAATACCTTTAATTTAAAACTATTGAAGCTGCTTTACATCAATATAAAGTAAGTCTTTTGATAATTTTTACACCAACACCTTATGATTATAAAAAATTGTGATAATTTATATCTAATTAATATAGAGAGATTGTTTCTACTAAAATACAACCAATTTATAGTTACCATGCCTTCACTGAAATACCCCCACCCGAAATGGCAAGTATACACTCCATTAAGGCTTCGTCCCCATTATTTTTGGAGTTAATGGAATAGTTAATTATACTTCCAAATCCGATTTGAAACGCAAGGAGATTTGTAATTTTCTAACCTAAAAAAACAACCCTATCACCAGATGTAAACCCAGCAATTATTTGTGAGTCTGGTAATGATATAGCTACACTTAAGGGGTCTAGAGTAGAACGCAATTTAAATCTCGAAGTAAGCTCTTCTTTTAATTTCATCAGATAACCTTTATTCATAGAAGCTTTAATGTGATACAATTCATGCAATCCTTTCCTTATGTAAAATGTTCTTTTATTCTCGAATTAAAACAGCGGCCCTTTCCCTAAATAAAAAGGTAGTCCGCAAATATTTATTACTAAGTTAAAGGATGTTATCTAAAATGTGGTATTACTAAAGCGAATATTTGAACTTATAGATACGATTAATAACAAATTGAATACTCATTTCCTCACCAAGCTATATATTAGCCCCTTCCCTTTACAAATATGTTTTTGAATACACTTTAAGAGATCTAGACAAATCTTTGCTTGTGTAGAACTAATACCTACTCTAGCTTCACAATTATGTAGAACTACTGATTTTTTTTCTCAATAAATTGAAAAAGATCCTCTGACATCTCAAAAAACCCTGTTTATAAACAGGGGTGGTTTAGGTTAGTATTTCAAAACTAGATCCTTCGGGCCGCCAATAGTTGAATAGTAACTGGCTGATTTTATAAATTTTACTAGGATCTTATTTTAGAAAGGGCTTTGATTTGATAATTTCTTTCGAAAGCCCATTAGAGTACACTTTATCTAAATTATTAGTATAACTACGTCTACTCGTGCTCTTTTAAATTACATGGGTTTGTTGTATGTGCTTGCGGGACCATTTTAAACTATGTAAATTGGACTAGATCCGCGATAGAAGCTATTCTCTTTCGATCATCTTCTGACTTATTACCCATACCTGAATTAAATTACTTCAGCCACTACGAAATAACTTCGTTAATGGTGGTTGGTACCAGAAGCGCTAAACGGTGTCCCCGGAATTTGATAGTTTATCCCGCGTACTTGGGACCCTATCAGCTCCAGAAGCAGGGAATATGGTGGCACGTCTATAGCCCGACAAATAATTAAAGGCCATGATGACTTGTCTTTGTCCCTTTTTTCTACCATATTCCAGGATTAATGCCTTTCGTAGTAGCGAATCTCTTCCTCAATAAACAAAATTTTTTAATATTAGCCTCGCATCCAAAAAAAAGCAGGGGATTTTCGTTTAATTACTGAAAGCATAGTTTCACCTACATTAAACTTGGAAAACAGCCAGTTTCAACTCGCTGTCAATATATTTATAAAATTTGGTAAAGGTATTTCGAGGATTATCGAATTAAGCAACAAACTTTCCACTACTGTTTCATAAAACGGTCTAGAGTGATTCCAGTTCCGCGTTGCCACATTACTTCTGAGGTGATGAATCTTACTACTTTTGCATCTTTGACCCAAAAGATATTTATATTAATGTTTACTACGGACTAAAATTATTAAATATTCATCTAATCTATGGGCATTTCATCATTTACTACAAAAACGACACTGGTATCTTAATCTGTTTTGTTCTCGTGGTTGCCGCCCGGTCCTCACGGTTCATGTTCTTACCAAAGGGGTGCCTTCGCCTTTAACCAGTCCCTTTGGTATTTAATAGAATTTCTCTCTCCTCCAAAGTACTCCCATCTCATATAAGAACTCTAAGTCAAATACTACATTATATAAGTATATTGACGTCTAGGGTTACCCCCTTCACCCCAATTGAGATGAAATTAATACTTAGTCTTTACGTATTACACGGCTGGACTGCTGGGCAGTAATTAGTCCAAGACACAAATACGATAACTGTCATTATAATATATAAAACAAAGCCTTTATTTCAATTTTATTTAATAAGCCTATAGGATCCATGCTTTTAGGACTGATCAAAAAAGGATCGCCACTTCTTTAAGTTTGCCAGTTCAGCCGTTAGACATTTGACCCAAAATTCCTCACTGCTGGTTACTATTTGCATGGGTGTTTTTTCAGCCCGAAAGTAGGTCGATCAACTCATTCGGTTCGACTACAGAAGAGTTTGTTGGCTATGTTTAGTATCACTTTAACTACTTACCTAATCCCGAAAATATTCTCATCCTTCTAAAGCGGAACTGGCAACCTTGTGATTATTATGAAGGATTTACCTTTCTCTTAAGGCCGGGCCAAATTATATCTTTATACTTACCTGTACACCACTTTTTCATTCATAACTTTTATTATTGAGTTCTTAATGTTAAAGTCAAACTGTACGATAAAGCCATGTGTTCAAGCCATTTAACAGCATTAACAGAGCCATCAGCAAACCTCAACCATTTATTGTTTTGATGTAATTCTTCATTCATAAAAAAATTCTTTTATGAAGATGATGTTCAATACATCACTATAACTCTAGAATTTGAATATAAGAGAGTGATAAAATATATTAATGTCTATTATAAATACTATACTAATAAAGAAAATTCCTCATTTGTTTCGAGCTTATACACATACAAGTCTTAACCTCTGGAGCCTAGAACTTATGAATAATTAAACATTCCAAAAAAGCGGCCGTCCATAATAGAGCCGGGTTAGCCTCCTGTGCATAAATATGCAGCACCAACCTTTCAGCAACAGCTATAGCACGCTATTGATGCAACAAGACTATTTCTAGCCAGTATTTATCTAAATTTATTACTTCCTTGACTAAAGGGATAGAATTTTTATTGTTTATATAATTCTTTCCTTACTATACCCTTTTTATCACTCATCACATCATATTATGAACTATTTTTAGCCAAACCCTTGATCTCCGTAATTTTACACGCAAAAGAAAAAAAATACGAGCAATATTTTAGAAGAAGGTATCCGTAAATAGTAAATTAAGTTTAATATTGTATATCGAAAAGTTTAATTTATTTATTTATGTTTTTCCTACTAAAGATATTCCATTTTTTTAAAGTTACTTCGGATTAGACAGCTTTACACATATCATTTTAATGTTAGCGTTTTTACTATAACAATCCCCCATCCACCAATCTCCTGTTCAGCGGCCAGTAGAATTTACTGTTAAACTCATAATACCTAATAAAGGTAGGTGTACCCTTTTACCAATAGATAAAAATATATTCTTCTTTCCTTGTGTTCAGTAAAAAGGTATGGTCCACCAAATTTTTATCCAAAAAATTTTTGTATTGGTATACTACGTTGTATTCTCTACGTTACTTTTTCTTCTACCCTTTCCATAATTTAATTTTACATCACCTTAGTTGTATTGTCGCTCAGGATTAAGTATATATTTCAAATCTCGCCTTATCAGGATTTTACCTCCTTACCACCACCAATTTAAAACTACGTATTATTAGATGAGACGATTCGTTTAATGTAAGTAAATCCTCTATTTTCGTATAAAGTATATGTGTCATCCTTAGGGTATTTCACTAATAATGACGATAAACTCAATCTTAACAGACTAATCGAGAATGTTATCCCAATATTTACCAAACTAAAACTTCCTTTTTTTAGACATCCGGCGTTTAAATAATATTATCTAAAACAGAATAAAATGTTCAAAATATAAGATAAAATCATTAAAAGTATATCTAAATACAAGCCCCTAGTTTATTCAAGCCGAAAATCTGGTTTAAGAGCTGAGTAATACAAATAACTAATAATTAAATCAAATTTTAAATAACTTTTAAAATTTTACATAATTAGAAAAAAAAGCTAAATAAAATTGCATACTTCTTAGTCTTATAATTATCTAATTAAAAGCCTGACACCATAAATCCCACATTAAACAATAATTAGTGGTTGAAAAAGAAGGTAAGAATAATGATGCTAATAAATTATTTGAATATTTAATACATTTTAAATTATCCTAGCTTTACAATCCAAAATAAATAAGGAATTCTTAAATTAAATTTAAGAAAAAACGTCGGAATAAAACATACAATATATTATTGGTTTTACAAATAAATTTTTTAGTATAACTCAAAATTCATTATAAAATCTAGACATTTTCGAGAAAGTCTAGTAGCCATGAATCCCTCATCCTTTTTAATCCAAAAACTCTAGCGGAAACTATAAAAAGTAATAAAATCTTTGTATTAGATAGTACAAAGTGTATTAAAAAAGTGTATATTTTTTTAAGTTAAGTGCAATTAATGTACTTCTAGTCCGTCTTTATGTAAGAACTTGTCATACTTACGAATAAACTTGACTAGATTGAAAGGGAATCATTCATTTCTAAAGCCGAGAAAGCCTATTTAAAAGTAATGGTTCAACCTACAATAAAAAAAACCATACCTGTAAACCATTATCTGAAAACAAAAACCACTTCAAATAACTCTAATTACATTGTGTCCTAGCTACTTTGCTTTAGCCTCCTAATCTTAAACCACAAAGAGATACACATCTTTGCACAAGATAATGGATGACAATTCCATAGAACTAAGTAAAGCGTAAAAAGACCCTAAAGGGGCAACCTGCCGGTACTAGTTAACGAAAAAGAATTTTAAACCCGCATGTTTTGTACCCTAAAATTGTTGGCCCGCCTAATATTATGTAAACCTAAGACCAAATGTTAAAGCAAAATGAACCTGGTAGATTGCAAAACTGTAGGCACCTTCCCCCGATAATTATTTATAAAATAAATATAACATAAAGGTAATATTATGAAGAAGGGAAATGAATTTTGTCCTTTCTAGCATTTTTAATTGATTTGTAAATGATAGTTGTGTATTTTTACGTATAGAGATTCTTGAGCCATAGTCAATTCTTACTTACTAATTTATTTTGTTAGTTGACAACAAGCTACATTAATATTATCTAGAACTCCCCGATTATTAGTAAATCCTATATTTGTTAAAGATAAAATTGGTAATTTACCTAGCACTAAAGCTTCTTAAAATTTAAATATATCTTCTTACTTAAATTGATTTAAGGGGGACTTATTTATTCCTGAAATAAATGTAAGAACACATTAAGAGTAAGTATATTAATACTCGTAATAAATAAATCTTTAAATAACTAATTACTATAGATTTTATCTTATAAAATTTATATTTTATTTATATCTTTATATAACATAAGTGAAGAAGAATAACGAATACCTTCTATCGTATTATATATTTTAGTAAATATTTATTATGAACTAATTACTACCTACAAGCAGAATCAAATACTATTTCATGTTCATATTAATAAAAAGGATGTTTATTGTGGCGATATTTTATAATAAAAAAATTGGGTAAAATACGGGTATTTTATTTAACGTAAACAAATATTAAAGAAGATATTACATTGCCTATAATAAACCATTTTTAGGTTAGTTCTGATACGAGGGTTTAGTTTTTATAACAATAGTTTATACTTACAGGGAAGGGGTAGCTCTTGGTTAACCCTACATCACGTGCATTGTAACCCCCCTTCGGCTTTTAGTTTACGCACGCAGGGTCAAAGATAATGGGCCATGGGGGTGTCAAAGACAGGTTGAGCTAGGGTGGAAGGCTTACCGGAAGCTCTAAAATAGGGATGTTGGCAGGTAAAATCCAGTAGATATGGCCAATATCCCTAAGGGGTGCAATTATCTAATGCTTACACCAACCACACAACAGCAGAAAAAAAAAGAAAAACCATTAGTATGCTAATCAGCAAAGCACTAAAACAAATTTCAAATTGTGATTCCGGCTACTATCTTCTTACATGAATTAAAATCTCCCCTTGAGTTTGAAATAGCTACTAAATCAAAGAGTATCTCCGGAATTTTTTTTTAACTAACCTAAATAATTAACTATGAACTTCTGTGTGGGTGCGCCCAAAGCTACTATTCTAAAACCATTGAAAACCCTACCCATTTTACAGTTATTCAGTAACTATGCCTATACGTCAAACCTCAGTTGGTGTAGCAAAGTTATTATTTGAGGGAGTTGGCAGCACTTAGTTAGACAATAAATTTGTGCCATCCTCATCATAATAGCTTCCCGACAAAGGCCTTCTACGAATTCCAACTCTGATCCAATATTCTTTTTCTCCATTTAATTTACCGTGAAAGTTATTAACATCGTTATCCTATTTTTATCAGGTATATATTGGTACAAAATCCATAATGATGATGGGCTCAAAAATAATAACTATATCATTCAGAGTATGTTTCTCTAGGTGGTAAGTATAAACTACAGGCTTCAAGGGGTTTTATGAACAGGTGTTGGACGATTGAGACTGTTAGGGAATGGGTTGGGGTAGAAATGAATAAGAGATACCTTGTTGCGTCAGGTTAGGGTAATTGTGGTAGTAAATGGTTCAGGATTTAATACAGTTTGGTGATTAATTACCTTGGGGAGGTAATTAGATGATGTGCATTCATTGTAACTACCTTTTTTGTGCAAATGTTATCGGATTATATAACCCCCTTTTATTGTTATCTGTATTTATAAACAGCCTTTCAAAAACCACCCTGTCTTGAATTTAAATTCCCCCAATAACAAAATTTTAGATAAAGAGGACCCCACCCAAAATAGCCCAAACACCGGAAGGTGTTCAACCAATGTCCAATGTCCATATGACATAAAACGTAAAACATTAATAATAAAACATTATAGTAAGGTAATAAGTAGTAAAAAATAGAAGCGAAAATTAGGGTATAGTGCTCTGTCAATTAAATTTCTTTATTTCTACCAGCCATTAAAACTTATTGTTGTTATATAATATATAATTTTAGTTGGTTTGCTCCTGGTATACCAAGAAGAGATGTTCCTCGTTATTTAGGGTATTTATAATAACGTATACCAAAGATACGTTACTTGTTTAGTAACCAATTGAGAGACGAATATACACTATAAAGCATATTTAGTACCAGATTATGTAAATACGCCAATATCAAGCAGATTAATGTAACCTAAATCTACTTGTAAAAAAGAAACTAATTCCAAATATATGCAAGAATTATTCTTTTTATTTACAATCAGATAACGATGGTCTAGGGAATTCTAGTAAATGAACACCATGATATACATTAAACTACTAGATTGAATAGGCTGCTGATAATCAATAGATTCGTACTCAAGCCAATGAATCACATAAGGTAATCCTTTTCAGCTAAATACCTGAAGAAGAAAGAAGCTCCCCTATGAAATTGAACGTTAAGGTGTTACCTCACAATTAACCTAAACAAGATGAAAAAACAATAAAAGGACTTAAATAAGGCATTATATTGAGCTAAACCTCTGTAGAAAGTATGATCAGATCTAGTCCCCCAGTGTTTATTCCTTTCTAAAATCCCCCCTGCCGAAACTAAAACACCACTTTGATACAAATCGTGTGCTAATCCTAATTAATTAGAACTTCTAGACATTGAATAGGTATTACTAAATGCAACTCATTAAGTATCTGAAGCATGAGCCACTAAGAATCTATTGCAATTACGTCTTTAATATCTGTAGTTTATAATAATTACTAAACTAGCAATAAAGAACAGTTATGGTCCCTTATTAACATAAAATGATAAAGTAAATACTAATGTATAACTTTAGAGGATTGTTAGGTACAATTAGTCTGAAATTCCAATAGACTAACTTAAGGCAAACCCGGCTACAAAAATCTACCTCCAGGGTGTGGACTCCACGTGTCCTTTTAAGAGTCAATTTATTTTCAAACCCCATAATACCCGGTGGTTTTTTAACAGACAAACGGTATAAATATTCCCTAAAATAAATATATTTTGTTGTTTTATATTTCTAATTCTATATTTTAAATAACTATCAAAATCAGACTTACCCCATATAGATGATATATTTAATATAGATTAAATAAGAAGTAATGGCCTCAATATGGTATTTTAAGAATAATTAGTATAACTAGCATCTTTTATTATTATCAGACCAAATAACCTCTAGCTAATATAAAAAAAGGAGGGTAAGAATACTTTCAAAAAATATATAAAAAACATTATACTAATGTTCCCCATAAATACGGCTAATAATAACACGTTTACTAACAATAGCAATATCTACTAAATAAGTTTTTTCATTTTTCTTTTTATAGAATCTCAATTTGTAATAACGCTACAGGGTATTATTTTTGTAGTTAATAACCAAAAGTTATACCGTTTATCACTAGACCTAAATAAAATATCAAAAGTTGGAATTTATAATGTTCTTGTAACATAGTTGAAATTGATTATACACTTATTAATACTAATGAAAATAAATTGAATATATCAAGTTTATACACCTAGTTATAAGACTATTATTTTTAGTTAGTTGGGACCTACGTAAGCTTTTTAAATTTTTTTTTCCATAGTGGTAGGGTATTATACTTAGATATTATAATGCACCGCATAACGGTTTCACAATTAATAAAAAAAGATAATAAACTATTGTTACAAAATATATGTATCTGGAACTTTTAGATTTGAGCTTTAGCACTGCTAAGGCCTTGTAACCAATGACATGCTTATT
>JACYFI010001230.1:0-11470 GCA_020975735.1 Ophiocordyceps xuefengensis | reverse complement strand
ATTTCACTTTTGTGGATTGCAATTTCATCTAGTTATGAGGTTCAATTCCTCCATAATCTTTACTTGATGTGAAAGTTGTAATCCTGAGAATTGCTAAGTAGATTTACTATATTATATATATAGATAGATTTTCAATAAATATATATTTCTTATAATAGTAGCCTTTGCGCCTATTTTATACTGAGTTTTATGGCATTTAAATGGTATCTAAGTGGTGTAATTCCGATTTTTATCTTTTAGGAAGGAGCTAAAGAAATTACGAAATAGCAGCCCTTACGAAAATGTAAAAATTTGTGTAGAGTGATCTACATACATCTTCCAATGTAGTTTGGACTATTTTGTCTTGTATTAGTTTAAAACTGATAATACACTCTATTAATTTACTCCTGAAAAATGTTTAATTGAAATTCCAGTACTTAAACAAAAAGAAGGATGAACAAACAAAAGAACAAATACCGCCTGAAAATTTAAGGTTCTGAAATTATCCAATGGTTAAATAGGAAAGATGATTTTCATTCACCTAAACCCTAAGTATATTAAGGAACTGTTAAACGTTAATTATTTGGCTTATTTTCCGGAATAATTTAGGGTACAGCTGTTCAAGTCTAATAAGATTAGAAACTTTTAGTGAAACCAGGGGGTTCAATTCATACTAATAACCAGTTTCCTTATAAATAGTACTTTGTAACGCCGCTCACCCATTTTATGATTTTTCTTTAGGTTATCCAGCTTAATTAGGTGGAGATCTTGGTTATGAATTTCCTATTTCCCTTTAAATGGTGGGGGGCCCGATAAGTGCAAAAACAAAACAGGGGCTTGTTGGAATAAAGCAAAAATAAAATATATTATGTTAAAAAGGTCCCATAGAGCTTAATTTTATATGAAGAAAAGACAAGCAGCCGAACAGGATAACCAACAGAAAAAAGCCTTTTAGTATCCCTGAGACTCCTTGAACCCGAGAAAGGTATAGGGATAAGGGATCAATCAAATAGTAATAAAAAAAAATGTTCCTTTCCTAACTTCCCCTTTACGCGGAATGCTTTACTTTGAATAAAAATTTCTTTATTCTTGCAGTGGATGATTTGAAGAAATCGGTAACTATTAGATGATTATAACGTTAAATTTGGAATAGTTATAATCCCTAACTTACTATATATTTTAGCCACAATTAACCGATTACTTTTAAAAAATTTTGGATTTCATTTCCTATTATTTTTCTATGCCTTGCCAGGTTAACTAGAAAAATCTTGCAAGCCCTCTATCGAAATAATTAAAGAGTAGTTGTTTTGAATCTAAAGGATTGTAGCCTAATTAGACAGCAGATTTAAATAGTCGTTATTTTAGGAAAGGTAAAATAAAAAAAACATCAAAAAATTTTTGATGGTTCGAGTTCATTTGAGATGATGATTGGAAGAATAGTCCGTTATACGAACAAAGATAAAATAATCTGGCTTTTAAAAACAAGAATTCTTTTAAGTTAATAGCGCGCTTGATTACAAAATTTATTACACTAAAGGAAATTTTTATTTAGACAAACTGATACTAAATTCTATGATAGGATTTAGATAGAACTAACCTAATGTACAGATGTAAATCTTTATTAAAATAATTAAAGAGTTGTTTAAATATATAGTTGAAATTTATGGTTGGAAAATTAAGCAACTAAAAAACACAAAAACATCCTTAAAAGGCGTAAAAGAGTTTTATCTTATTTGGTCTCATGAGATAATCCATCTCTTAAGGTAAAAATTGAGATAAAATTATTAGATAGATATTCTTCTAATGAATTACATAATTGAGGATTATATGGGATGAAAAAATATTTGTAAAGAAAAAACCTTTCGTAGCTTGCGCTGCTTGCAGCAAAAACCACATAGAACTAAAATAACGATTGCTAAAAAGAGCATAATAGAAAAGAACCTTTTTCAAAGAGGCCCTATAATTAAATTATAGCTGGTTAGGTATATCATAGCTTGCCTTATTTAGGCATTTTAAAAGGAAATTGCCGTTAAAAAAGTGTTAACATTTTTTTTAATTATCCAACTTCGCTATATGCAATTGGGAATCTCTCGTGCTTGCGCAAGCTATTGCTATAAAAAAAAAATAGTCGGAAGTGAAAGAATTTATATACCTGTTTTTAATTTTCTTTAAAAAGTCCTTAACGAAAATGTTAGTTAATAAGTAGTGGAACTAATATAGTTAGAAAACAATGATGAGGAACCCAAGTAAATTTTGTATCAATGGGAAACCTCAGAGACTACACGCTGAGAGCCCCCTTATAGGGGTAGAAGACATAGGTCCTAAGTTAGTTAAGATACTAGGATTTACTATCGCATAGGGATTCCCAGATTTAAAGAACATAAGTTTTTGCTTGATTAACCTCCGCTAGTTTAGCCCCTATTGATTCTTCTCCGCCTGTCATAGAAGGTGGAGCAGGGACAGATTAAACTTTTATCCTCGCTCTGTTTAGATTACCAAAGCATAGCGGACCCTAGGGCTGTAGACCCTTGCTATATTTGCTTTAACATCTCTTCGGTGGTTAGTAGTTATTTAGAGCCAATAAACTTTTCATAAACCTCGTAGTCAAGCTAATATGGAACACCGGGGTAATGAAGAACCTACATGAAATTAGCTTTATTTGGATGAGGTGGATAGTTATTACGCATCATTTTATTGTATATTTACATTCCACCATGTTTTCGCTCACGGCTAAACTACTGCCCCCTGCTCTATTTTTGGCGCAATTGCTGGGAATTAAGAGGCTATATGTATTTCATTAAATTGTATCAGCCAGGATGCTTTAATAATAATTGATTTATTAAAAACTTCAAGACTCTAGCGCCAAAATTTATATGTTTTATTTTTAAGAATCTTATTTCAAATATTAGAAGAGTAATTATTCTTTCTACTCTTTTCGGTTTCTAATGAAGTAATAATGGGTTTGACTATAAATATTTCTTCATACTTGGCAGGTTTAATTGAATGGAGAATGGTACCATAATAGTACCCCTAAAACAGAAAGATATTCCATGACAAGGCTCCATTTATATATCCCTTCAATACAAAATAGTATTCGATTTAAGAGACTATCCTTTAGCTTTAATGATCAGTCTAATATTAGGTCAATGGTCTATTCCTACGAAAAAAGGCATCTAAATTGCTTTGTATTTATCCAGATAAACAAAATCTGAAGGGCGTAATACTTGTAACTCAATCTTGATAAAATGGTAACTTTCAGAGGAATCCCTTAAATTTACGCTTTAACACGATTTAAATTGATTATTAGGACTCTAAAACCCTTGGTTTAATATAGACAAAATAAAAGTAAATTATAAAAGTTTGATCAATAATTCTATAAAAGTTGGATTAGGGTGGTTTTATAGATGCGGACGGGCAATTTTTTCAGTAAAGAACTATTTTGGTCTAGATCAAATATCTAGAAATAGAAATTGTTATTTGAATTTGTCTCAAAAGACCCAAAACGATCCGATAATAATTGAGATAGTTCTGAATATGTCGAGTTTTATGCCGCGGATTTTTTTATTTCAACAGTAAAAAATAATTAGAATATTGAATAATACCCAAACCCTGAATACAGCAGGATAGAACCTAGCTAATTAAAAATAACGCAACCTTAAAAAGTAGTTAATTGAATCAATGAAATACCCCTTTATTTTCTTAGTAAATAATTTAAATTGATAAAGAGTTAGAACGAAAAATTGAGGTTTGGTCACCATTTTGGAACCTTAAAAAAGGCATAGCGCAACTGAAATCTATTAGAAGCTAAGTAGAATAGAAATCTCAGATGATTAAGTAAAGAACAGTGATTTAATTGAGATCAATTATAGAGAATTTTTATAACTCATATAACTAAACATACTGTCCTAACTAAAATATGGTAACATATGAAGTTCTACTTTAAATCTTGTTGTTTAAAAAGGTTTTTAACCATGAGACCTGGTCTTAAAGTAGAATCAAAATTTGATTTTTTGGTATAAATGATATTAACAGATTAGAAACTTAATCTTCTATTCTATTTAAAGTAGCTCGGTGTGGTTATTCTATATTCATTCAAGGCACTTTCTCTAAGTGATTTTAATCGGTTAAACAAAATACAATAAAAGTCTCTTCATCTTTGTGTTTTTGTTTCTCAGGCCAGCACACCCCCAATTCCTACCAGTAAAAAAAAAATTTAGCTGAAGAATTATTGTACCATGAAATGCGTTGTCCACTTGAGTCTCTAGGCTTGCAGTAGGGCTAAAAGGTCCAAAAATTCTAAAAGTTCCAAGATAAAATTATATTTGTTAAAAAAATGTTATTATTCTTTTTGTTTATTAACTGGTATCCTGTGATTATAGGGTACCTATTTTTATTTTAGCTTTATTTTTGTTGTTTCAAAGTGGCTTATCGTTCTTGAACAGAAAGCGCCTAACGGATGCAGTCGGCTATGTTTTTTGTTGGTGGTGACGACGATTGCTTTGCAAGAAAAAATATAGCGCAAAAAGCTATCCTACAAAAAATATTTCTACTTATTTTTATTTCTAGGTGATTTCCTTTTTTTAATTCTTTTTATAATTTGTAATACAAATACTGTCTAATTTGTCTAAGATGAAGATAACTGGCAAAAAATTAGGAGAAGGGTTAGTGTATATAGTGTGAACATAATCACAATCCCCTAAAATATTTGATGTGTGCCTGACTCTGGTTCAATAGACTAAACCTACCATTTTAGGTTTACGGCTGGAACTGTAGGAGCTAGGTATAAAAAAGCAACAACTAAAATTTTTTAAAAATACTTTTCGTTACCCCTCTTAGCTAAGTTAGGTTTATTGCAGCAGAGCGTAGCGGGCGGATTTAGAGTTACAGCTTAAATACTATCAATAGTCTATAGAAAAAAAAGAAAATTCCATTCCTATTTCCTAAGATAGTGGTCCTGAATAATACCAAAACTATGTGGAAAAATCACCGTTAGTAGTGCCTTTTTCAAATCCAACCTTGCCAGCAGATATAGGATACAGTGAGATTTTATTAGAAAGCGTAATATACGATTACATATTTGTTTATATTTAGATTTAATTTGAGCTATATTAAGGTTTTATGCTCTAGGAAATATCATCTGAAAAAATGGTTTGAAAATTAACATGATATTACAAAAGATATTTGGTTGTATGTGTCATTCTAGAACCTAACAGCCTATACCTATACTAGTAAAATTCCAAAAATTTTTTATTGGATAGGTTTTAATTTTTTTTTATATATCCCTTACTATAAAATCAAGGTTTATATATCAGGGCAATTCTTTTACGTACCATAATATTAGAATTTGTTAGTGAAATTTGTTATTAGGATCTAAAATCCTGAATATACTTAATATAACATAACTAATAGATGCACTGGGGGGCGATGTTTCACTTCGTTCACGCAGCTAATAAATCTAAAAACAAAAATTAATTTGAATAATAGGGGAAAGACGTCTATTGTCCTAAAATAGATTTACGAATTTATAATAGGGAAAAAAAAGGTTCATGGTTTAGGTCAAGCTTAATTTATAGGCAGATGTTAAAATTAATGATAGAACCTTAAATAAAAAAATTAGGGGCTGGGCTATTTTCTGTGTGGCGTACGGAGCGGTGCCTTCAAGAAAAAAATTATATGCTAAAGCCTAAAATATACCTGGATTGAAGTTTAATATTAATTAGCCACTAACCTTGTAACTCTTAAAAGAAAAAGTTTTAGAAAGTTACGCAAGAAATGGTGTAAACGCTCAATACTATGCGTTTAAGACCCGTCGGGTTATTAAGTGAATCGCTACAGACTCTTTCACACAGGGTGGTTTGCTGGGAATGCTGGTCAATGTACTAGTCGAACTACTTCTATTGATTCAAATCTAGTTGCTATTTGTGGCGATCATACACACACATGCAAAAACATAGAGTTATAAATTTAGACATTATTTGGATTCTTCGGTCCCATCCCGAGGTTTATATTTTAAATTATACGAGGTTTCGGGTATAATTAGTGCAACAACATCAGCATAGCCTCTAGTAAACCTATAATTAGGCGTTACATAGGTATGGTTCAACCTATGATGTCTTATAGGATATTAGGAATTTATCGGTTCGAATGCACCCCACATGTAATACTGTAAGACTGGACGTGAGATAAACTAACCAGGTTGTTTTACCCAGGTAAAAAAATCTTGCTAAGGGTCCTGGGGTAACTTCTGGTTTAAGTAGTCAATCGTATGTTCATCGTTTAGGAACAATCTAATTTATTTCTCAGGAAATCTCAGCAAGTACTTTGCTATTCGTGAAAATGAAGCAGGGCAAATAACAAAAATATAAATTAAATTATCTTATTTTACCTGAAATTGTCTGATCAATTTTATCTAATATAGACCCAATCTTTACCAATAGGAATTTTGGCGTTATTTCCTAGCCAGGATTTTAATAGGAGCGCAAAGGGTTTGATTTGGTGTAAAAGAATTTTCAGAATTGTTTTTCAACATTGAAATACAAATTAGCACTCTTTATTAAGAAACAATAGAGTAGGTCGTATAGAATAAAATTTTAGATAAAAAAAGAGTGAGTCAAATATTTTGTATAGATAAACATAGGTTTGTTTATTAAGTTACCTTTAATATTGGTAATTTGTTACTGATCTAGTACAATCTACTGAATCGGCTTAATTACAGTAAATGATTTGTTGAATTTAAATTTTACCCCTTTAAAAAGATTATCTTGAACTTTAATTTTTGATCATGCTGGGTTTTAGGTCAAGCTGCGTTGGTTGTTTTCTTATTTATTTATGTCGTTTAAAAGCCCCAAAGAGAAGAAATAGGGATTAGCGTCAATTTGAGTTATTCTATAAATATCATAAGCGGATAAATTCCTATGAAACATTAATACATCTTACATTATAAATACGTATCATATTACTGCAAGATTAGGCTCAGGTACATGGTCTATATAAAACGCTCCGATTTTATGACAAAGCTCGTTTTAGAAAGTTATTCGACTAACTTATCCATGTTTTTGGTTTGAAATATGGTAATATTTTTTTGAGTTAAGAAAAGTATATAGCACATGTTTAGTAGAAGGTACAAGTCATTACAAAGATAAGGTAAAAACAAATATTTAGTATTTTGCAAGCTAAAAGGAGATCTCTTCAGGGAGAAATACGCAAGAAATTATTACAGATATAGAAAAAAAAATCGAAATTTTTCTTCGATGCTCAGCCTGCTGTCTCCTTGATTTTATATTACTGGCTTTATTTAAGCGGCAGTAAAAACATACGCCAACCACGGGCGACAAAAAATAAGAAGCTAGCGAGGTCGTAAACTCCGCTCTCCGATTACTTCCTGTGCACCCAGCATAAAAGATCATCGCTCCGCTTTCTACTTTTCAAGTGTATCCATATCAGAGGGTGCAAAGCCTTATCCCTTGGAAAGAACGGAACAATAGGAAGATGTAGCTTTTAGGGTACGGGGAATTCCTTTATTTATTTATATAGTGCAAGCTACGCTAGCTGGCAAAAAAAAATAATAGACCGGTACACTGTGCCGAACATCAATAGACCTAATAACTAACATAAAAAACACAGATAAAAAAAATATAGAACAAGCATTTTTAAATTCTTCCTTACACTCCTTAATAGGGTATTTAGGCGATCCCTCTGCTTTTCGACCCTAGCCCTTCTCTGCGAGGTACTGCAATTATTACATCATTTTAGGTGCTTAGTTCAGGAACCCAACCTGCCTAAAACGGGAGCAGTGACATGGGTTTCACCTTTAGGGTACCAGAAGTAAGAGGGGATTAGGGTTAACCATCCAGGGAATAAGAGCATTTTACTAGAAGTACATGTTTTCCAAAAACAGTAATAGTTGTAAATTTAGCTATCGTCTTGATGTTTTATTGATAAAGCTACCCTGAAGGTATAGGCTTAGCTAACCATTTTATTAACTTTATGGAATGTGCCTTTGGGGACTAAGAGCTTATTATTACAGGCTTGCAACATTAATTTATTGCAGTTTCCTAGAGCGGATAAAAATTTTTTCTTGGTTAGCTACCTGCTACGTTTGGGTCTACATTAAAAAATGAACACGCTTCAATGGTTAGTTTTCATGTAGGTTTCGGTCTTTATGTTTACCAAATCGTGAGGTTTAAAATAATCCACTTAAACGGCGTCATCCCTTTAAAGATTCTATATGCTGGGAAAAAATACTGAACAATTGCCATTAGCTAATTATACTTACCACGATTAAAAGTGACGCAAATGTATATTTTTGGAACAACAGCAGGAAAAACCCCAAAGAATTTAAATTTCTTAGTAGGATCAACTTTGAGACTAACCACGTCATCCATTAAAAAGTAAATCAAGTTACATATTTAATGAAGATTGAGTACATGGAAAATAAATAAATAAATTAAATTACCAGCAGTTACAGAAAAATATCAAGTAACCAGACCTACGCTCGAACCGACCAGATAAAAGCGGGAGCTTCGCCCGAAAGTCATTTTAAACATAAATATTTGTAGTATTTGGAAAAGATGAGCTTTTTAATATTTAAAACCAAGGGAAACAGATAAATTCCAGGTGTATCTTGTTAAATTCTAATTTAAATAAAAACACCCTATTACAAGGAAGCTCTATACATTTAGCTAATGAGGGCAATGAAAAACATTCTATTTAATACTTCTCTTTTACAAATATAGAAAATCTGAATATTGTCTACTAAAAAAGCTTTACTTAAATCGGATAAAGATAATTTCTCAACTTTGATATTAACATTATGGGAGATATAAAAACTTAATAATAAGAATAACTTTTCTAATATAACAAATGTAGTTTCCTTTACTATAATGTACTGAAAACAAAGGTTATTCCTCGACGGGTTATGGTACATACAGCAGAAAGGTTATAAAAAACTGGGTTTAATTACTCTTTTAGTTAAGAAATAAAGTACACTCTTTACAAACTAAAAGGTATTAAAGTTAGACGGTTTATACAACGGAGAGAATAATCCCTCTTTTAATGGCCTTCGCATAAAAAAACCATTTTTAGAGAGCTAAGAGAAGAGATTGATAAGACAGCTATGTTCTGCCATTAATCCGTAAGTAATTTACTATAATTGCTTTATTAAGAGGGTTATAGTAATATATCCATCTTTACTAGACTTTTATCCAATTAATTAAGTCTAAATCACGCTTCCGATTATAAGTAGGAATTGTGAATATCGAAAAAGGGAATAAATTATTTTGAGTGAATAGGCATTGAGCATTACCCGAATAATATTGAAGATCCTACCTAATAATAAAAGAACCTGAAATCTCAAATAATTGATCTAAACAATTGATAGATAACCTAAACAAAAATAGCCTTATAGAAGAAGGTATATTCGTTGTCAATCGGGATAAATTAACTTTTTAATAAGTGCAAGGTACGATGGATGTAACAGGACAGCCAGCTAATACTTAAAACTTTAATCAACATACTCATAAAGCAAAAAGTTTTTAATAAAAGAAACATACGCGATAAAATCTTATTTATTTAGTTATGAAAGATTCAATTCTAATTTATATTTCATTCGAACTTGGAGTTGTGTTAGCTAACTCTTGCACTGTATAGCATCCCAGCGATACAGGATTTGAATTTTAGGAATCTAAAAGTATTCAATAATTTTGTTATGATTAAGACAGATTAAGCCAAAATTCTAGTCTTCGTGGTTTATTAAATGCAGTTCTTAATGCATTTATCTTGATAACAATAAAACTATAAACATTATAATAAAATGTTAGAGTAGGGTAATGGACGGTGACCCGGAGGTATCTCAAGGGGTAACCCATTTTACGTTTAAAACAGTCCTACAATACAGACCTAGTTTTAAATTATCTACCTAAAATCTAATTACTAAGTATGGCTGGTTTGAGATTGCCAAATAGTATGTAGGGGGGAACTGTTTAAGCATTTCTGGAAAAGAGGCTGAATGTTATTTGAGTTGGTAAATAAGAAAGGAAAAATTTATTGAAATAATAAATAATTTTGATATTTATACCCTCCCCTTTAACTTTCAAAAAAAAATCTGTCAACTTTGCCTATTAAAAAAACATTTTGTAACTAAAACCCTTATCTTAGTTAGAAAAAACTTATCCGACAAAGGATTACTAAATTGTAAAGATGCAATATTGCTTTATTAAAATCTAATTTTTAGCACCCATACTTACCTAATGCTTGAGTATCTGGTTTTATCAGGAAGCCGGTAGCGGGTTGTGTTTTTTATCCGTAGATCGGAAAGCCAAAGTTCTTTCTCAAAGGACAAAATTCGGGACGTTCTATTTAAATAGATTATACTTAAACAGATTTTTGAATGTCATCAAAGATAAAAAAGTTTGCGATAACCCTTTATGATAACTCTCTAATTTTATAGAAGTATACAAAAAGAGGCATTTAGTCAAACTCCATGTGGCACATTGTACTACCTTATCCGTTGTTAGGAGAATAAGTTCGCGAGGTTGTTGAAAAAATTCAAAAAAATTCCTTATGTAAGTGTCGTGTGGTTAAGTCACCGGTGGAAAAATTTCCAGAAGCTTTTTCGGCTAAAATTCTATTGATATATTTGGCTAAGGTGACGAGCGTTTATATGCTTATCTCGTATGTGGAAAGAGGAATAAGGGTAGTGATCAAAATGTACCCCACCCCATTTTAGTAAACCGTGGGGAGACCGAAGTAACTAAATTTCACATGTGTATATGAGTTAGGATCCGTAGAGACTTTAAAACCGTGACAATCGGACAACGTGTTATAAAGGTTTAAATCATTAGATAAGTTAAGTCCGATCCCACCTGCTGTAAGACGTGTTGATAAGGAAAATATTTGATGCAACTTGAACTGACTTTACTACGTAGTTGGCTACAAATGGGCTCGGTAATTTTCCAGATATATTTCTGAAATTGACTATATGCGTGGAAACTTATTATCAGTTATTTATTACTATTTTATATAAATTATCAACGTTTTATCTAGAATCTAAGTTGGGAAGTCTTTAGTCTTCTCACTAAATAGTAAATAGCTAATACCTATATTCTAAATACTACTAAACCTGAGATATTTAATATACCAATCAGCAGGAAAGACTACATAAAGGATCTCAGAGAACCTATCCGTAATTATTAATTCGCCCAATTTACTTATCATATTTTTTCCTTGCTATTTTTTTATTATTATATAATAACTCAAAGAAATTACAACTGAACCAGCAAAGCTGGGACATTACACAAAAAGAAAGGAATAAAGCTCCGCGGTCTGACCCACGCGCACAAAGCTATTTTAATACAATGAATTATAGGAATAACAACTATGAACAATATTTCATTTCTGATTAGCGGGAAATATTTAGGGATGGAAAAGGAAAATTTTTGATTTAAGGAAATCTTCCCAAAAAATTAGTAGTAAAGAGCTATTCGAAATAAGA
>JACYFI010001229.1:0-14747 GCA_020975735.1 Ophiocordyceps xuefengensis | reverse complement strand
AGTTAAATTATGTAGGATATAATGTAGTGATTTCTGTCAGATGGGGCATGAAGAAATACAAACTTTTGTTGGCGGCTCAGGTGAAAATAGGATACATTTTCTAACCTTATAATTGCCAAATTAATCGAAAAACTTCACATTGGCTGTCATTAAACATTTAGCTTCTTTAATTTATTGCTATTTAATTTGTGGCCGTTGGTTGGTTTGAGGAAGAAACATACATGCACCGTTTAACTAAGCAAAGCTAGCAATAATTATTAATAGAAAATAACATTGGTATCTTCCTGAGAATCATTCTCTTGCGCAAGAATTTGTAGAAAAAAATGTCTCGTCAGGGACAAAAAGCCCGCTGTGTGCATTAGATCCTAAAACTATTTGTAATCTATGTATGCGGTTAAGCTTTTTAATAACAAGGCATTTATAGCCTCGCCATTCACTAGGATATTCGAAGTTTATCGATGATTTGCTTTATAATCTTCGGGGTTACCAAAAAATTACCTTTTGAACGATTAATAAATATTTATTACTCCCTTCTGCATTAATTTATACTATAGATCTAGCGTGACCCCCACTTTTTCTTCCATTATACTAATACTGTGAAAGTTAAGAAACTTTTGTTCGGAATTTTATTACATGGGGTTAGTCCCAAACCTTAGAAGGCAATAGGCTTGCTTAGTCTAAAAAAATAGTTTTAGGTGATTCACTTTAAGTTAATTGATCGCCATACTTCTCATAAGGCCGGAAAGATTAAATGACCCCTAACTGGGTTATTAGCAAGCAAAAAGTTTATATTTTGCTTAGTGTATTTTGAAAGTTTCTCAATTAAAGAGTATGTTTTAGTATTAAAACTAATGAATTTAAACCTTGCTATTTTTTCATTATGGTTACCTAAGTATGTTACAAAATAAAATATTTTCTATATTTGGTTGGACTATATTTAATTATAGTTGTATATTAACGTATTTGAATCTAAAATCCCATTAGTGCTCTTGATGCCCCCTGAGAAATATTTGTCCGTCTCTCAGTTTGCTGCTGGATCCCTTAAGGTTTTCACAGCAAATTGGTTCAATTTAAAAACAAGACCGTAATATTATATCTATTCTGGAGATTATATCTTCTAAAACTATATTGTCAAGTGCATTACTGTAACCATAAAGCGATAATAGACAATTACATAACTATTATTAAATAAGATGCATGGATAATGCAGCATAATTTAATTTTTACAGATATCAAATATGCTAAGTATGGAATGGCCAAAGGGAAGGTCAACTAAATCGAAAGAGGAAAATGAAGCTCTTTTAAAAGTTACTTGGACCAAATAGTCAATCTATAATAAGACAATAAAAGTACCCAACTGTTTTGAGTTCACAATTCTAGTCTTGGTTTAAAGCCCTCTAAGAATGCATCGAAAATCTATAAAACTTTATATTAACAGGTCAAACCGGGCTTTAACCCGTTACGCATAGAAGCTTTGTATTTGCTCAAATTAATATTATGCTTAACTTGTTACCTTATATAAGCGTGCATAAGGAAAAGATTAATGGATCAAGAAGCCAGTGCGGTTCGTGCTTTATGCTTTATTTTTCTATGCCTTTGCCAAGGCTTTAGCTATAAAAATTATTTATTTTTAATCCTTATTGCAAGGCTACGCTCTGACAGCACGACCAGCTGCAAAGGAAATGGCACGCATGTTAGCAGACAAGGTTATAAGCGAATGACACTGCTTGATATGCCAACTCACTAATTTTATTTTAAGTACTTTAATATAGGGGTGCTTCACCAGGGATAAGCTAAAACATAGGTAGATAATCCATCTTATGCATCGCATATAAAAACAAATAGTTAAGCTGGCTATTTTGACAATCATGGCGAAGTCCCTTAATTCTTTCAGTTTAAGTATAATTGGCGTTACAAAAACTAAATAATAGTGTATAATGAGTCTAGTAAGGCAGGAACTTAATTGATTTTTTTTAGGAAGCAGGCAACTTGCTTTAGCTTGCTACAGCGAAGAAAAATACGCAAGCAAAAATAAAACTAACCAAGGTTTTGTTACTTGGTGTTTTTAACCCTGCGAGGTTGTTATGTTTCTATTGTGCTTTTTGGGGGCTGTTGGTTTGGTTAACATCAGATACATAGTGCAGCTTCACTCCTAATCATGCTCCTGCCAGAATATTTTTTATCCTATTTTTTTTAGAGGCTCATCTATCCTAGCTGTGCTCTCACAAAAGCAACTATAAAGAAAAAATATACAAGACTTAGGAAAAGCTTTAGCAGATAAAAGCCTATCCCTTAAATCTGAGATTGTAATTTATAATTAAGTCAAAATGTTCTAAGACTTGCGAAGGCGTACAAAAGGTGGACTCGAACACCTAAACTAAAAAGATACCATTTTAGCCAATGGTTTTACCTTACCTATAGCACTTTCTCCTTGTTAAATAGCTCTGCCTGCGAAGCGCAAGAACCGCAAGCCACGTACAACTCTATTAATTATAAGCTTATTACCTGCTTATATTGGAACAAAGGTTATGGAATGCCGAGCAGCTAAAAAAAATATATCTGAGATTGCCTTAATCCCTAATAAGGCTCATTTGTTGAATACTTAGCATAACAAATTCAAAACCCCCTTAATTCAAGAAGTTCATTCGATTTTAAGCGTTGATGTTTTGTTCTTTTTTCCTTATTCCCCCCCCACCTAAACAGACCCAGGCTTTGAGATCTTGAATGACAAAGCCTGCGAATCCTTCATCCTATTCACGCGTCCTCAAAGGCTCTAAAAATACGCATAGCTGGTGGCGCGCAGTACCGTAAGAGGCTAGTTTTATATAATATAATTTTGAAAAATAGTCTCGTGACGTTCGCCAGTCGGAAGGCCTGAAGGTGTCCCTGAGATTTTTAGACACGTTTGACCTCCATAAGGCCTTATAATATAGTACTTAAAAGCAAAAGAATACATGAATAGTGTATTAAAGGAACACCTTAAGAAAACTATATTGGACGCCCTTAGAATTAATCGTCCAAAACCGCTCCATCCTCTCATAATATTTATTAATTTATTCGAATTTAGATCGGAGTGAAACAGCGATATGCTATTACGAGAAGATACCCTTTACAGTTAAGTTTACTAAATTCTAGAACATTATGCACAAGTGTAGGAACAAAAGATTCCCGACTATTAAAAAAGTCATAGCTATCGAGTTTCGCTCAAACCCCTTCCTTACCGATAAGGGAACCCCTCCTTTATCAGAGAAAGTATTTAAATCTAGGTTTATGTTAAATTAATCCCGTGCAACTTCCACACACGACCGATTCGCTTAACATAAAATTAGTACCGCGCATACGAAAGATTCCTATAATTAGACAGACTTTTGTGGGCGCTGTTATAGATACCCATATTCTACACAAAACTACATGTTTTTTTTTACTAATTACTAAAAAGAAAGCAAACTCCTTGCATAAACTCCTTTTCAAGCAAATTGACGATGGTAGAGTACAAATCCCGAGGGGTCATTCATCCGTGACATTGGGTGATTCACGATGTACTAGTAATCACTCATTTTCATGTAGTCGGATTTCAAGACTACCAATGCTATAATATAATCCTATTTGTTTTAAGATTAGGCTTAAAGTTCCACATTTTTGGCATCCTTGTCTCAATGAGGCTTAATCAACATTATTATCATGAAAATATATTAATATATTTATTCAGCACTACGCTTATAATAACTCTTTTACGATTCCTTCCAGCTTTGTACATTTTTAAGTTTCCTCTAACCCTGAAGGAGATTAAATGACCTTAACTTTACACTATTTATCTGCTTTTCATCAATCTAAGTTAACTAGTAATTTTACACCCTACAACCTTATGATTTTAAAAATTGTGTATTATTCTTATCATATTAACTATTAGAGCTTTTTCTTACAAGAATATCAAATTTTAGGTACCATCCCATTTACTAATTATACCCACTCGAAATGAGGCAAATGTAATACACCCATTAAGGCTTCATGCCCTTTTATTTATGAGGTTTATTGGAATATTAAATTGTATCCAAGTCCTATTGCACGCAGGAGATTTTGCACTTTTTTAACCATAAAAACCTAACCCTTGCCTACCCCCGATGTAAACCAGAATTCCATTGTGAGTCTGGTAGATTAAGTCTGAACAAGGTTCTGGCACTTCAAATTATATTTGGCAACGGCTCTTCTTTAAGAATTCAGCAGATAAACCTTTGTATTCATAGAAGCTTTAATTGATAAACAAATTCTGCAACCTTCTGTTGGTTAATGTTCTTAGTTTCTGAAATTGAAAACAGGCTTTCCTAAATAAAAGGTAGCTTCCAGCATATTTTTTTTTTGACTACATTAAGGGGATAAGGTTATCGCAAATGTGCGTATAGCTAAAGTCATATTTGATCTATAGATGTATAACATTTGAAAGCTACTTCACCATGCTTAACTATAGGTACCCTATCCCTTAAAAATATGTTTTGATTACACTTTAAAGGTATACTAAATGCCTTCTGTGTAAACTAAATACCTAGAATTCCTACCTTGCACATATGTGTAGAACTATTCTGATTTTTTATTCTCAATTTAAATGGAAAAAAAGATCCCCCTCTTGCATCCAAAGAACCCTGTTATAAACCTAGGGGAGTGGTGTTAGGTTAGCTATTTTCTAAACTATACTACGCGACATTAGTGAAAATTAAAACCGGTGTTGATTAAAATTTCTGAGGATAATTTTTAGAAGGGGCTGACTTTGTTCAATTTCTTTGAGACCCCATTAGAGATACAACCTATAATACTAAAAATTAGATTAGTTAACTACCCGTCTACTCGTTGCTCCTTTTAAAATTACAACATGTTGTTATGGCATTTTGGCGGGACATTTAGACTGGTAATTCACTTTAGTCCGCCGATAAACTATCCCCTCCTTCCGATTCCATCTTCTGACTTATTCACCATACCCTGCAGTACATATTACTCACCACGTCAAATACTTCGTAATAAGGGTATTGGTACCAGAAAGCTTTAAAGTCTTCCCCGGGAATATTTGAATTGGTTTTATACCCGCGAAATTTGGAGAACTAGTTCAGAAAGCAGGGATATGTGGGACGGTCATATGCCCACAATCATAAAGGCCAATGCTGACTTGTTCTTTGTCCGCCCTTTTTTTCTTCCATAATATCCAAGGATTCTAAATGTGCCTATCCGTAGTAGCGGAACTCTTACCTCTTATTAAAGATATTTTTAGTCATAGCCCAGCACTTCCAAAAATCAAGCCAGGGGTTTTCCGTTTAATTACCAATCGAAACATTATTTACACAACCATTTCACTGAAAAACCAGGCGTGCAACTCCCTGCTAATTCTTACTTATACAAAGTGTGGTAAGGTTTTTCGGAGGATTATCGAATTAAACAACATCTCACTACTGTGCAGAAACGTTCTAGTGGATTTCAGTCCTTCACGTTGCACAATGACCTCTGATGTGGCTAAAATGCTTACACTTTCATTTAGTTAGACCAGAATATTTTAATATTTAGCTTTGTTTACCCTGTACGGAACCTAAATTTTTAATTGTTAAATCTAATCGAGGGCATTCATCATTACTCTGCAAAGACTGACCTTGGGTTCCCTAATCTTTTTTCATGTTGCCTTCGTCCTCAACGTCAGTTTTCCTCAAGGTGGTGCCCTCGCTCTGTACCGAGTCCCTTTGGTATTTAAGAAATTTCATTCTGCTCATTAAAAGTTACTCCCCGTCTCATATAAAACTCTCGCGTCAAATACTACCATTATATAAGCCTATGATTGACTCGGTCTTAGGTACGCCTTTAAACCCAATTAAAGTGAATAATACTAGTCTTTGTACGTATTAGACCGCGACTGTCTGCCACGTGTAATTAGTCAAAGACCACAATATACCATACTTCATATCTATATAATAAAACCAAAAGCTTTATTACAAATTTTTAATATAATAAATCTTATAGATCTCTTTTAGGACCCTGATCCAAATAGGCGTAGGCCAAACTTCTCCACGTTGACTAGTCTCATGCCGTTATGGCCATTGACAAAACAATTCTCACGCCAGTACTTTATGTGCATTGGGTTTTTTCTAAGACCCCGAATTGTGGCGATTCAACTTTAGATTCAGCTACCGAAGTGTCGGCTAGTTCAATATCACATTTAACTCTTACTATCCCGATAATTCTTTATCGTCCTCTTAAAGCGGAACTGTACCCTTTATTTTATTATGAGATTTATCCCTTCGCTTTAAGGCGCGGCAAATTAATATCTCTTATACTCACCTGAACCACTTTTTAAATTTAATAACCTTTAGTATTGTATTAACTTAATGGTTAAGAAATCAAACGTACGATTACATGTCTAGAGCACTTGGACGCATTCAATTCCAAATAGCCATTCACAAACTTCAACCAATTATTTTTTGAGTAATTTTCATTCATAACAAAACTCTTTGTGTTTGCAATGTAATGTTCATTAACATCACCATAGTAAGTGGCTAAGAACCTTGACATATAGTAGAGTTGATAAATTTAATATATGTCGTATTTATAAAATACTATCATAATAAAAATTCTCATTTGTCGCCTTATACACAAACTAAGTCTTACCTCTGGAGCAGATATGAATTTATTTAATATTCATAACGCGGCCTCATATACATGCTGGTTAGCCTGGCCTGCATAAATGCAGCAACAACCTTCAGCAATAGCCCTATAGGAGCTAATGTCCACACTATTTCTTACCACCTATTTCCTAATTTTATATTCCCTTATAGGATAATTTTTATTCGTTATTAATAATTTTCCTATTACTCTTTTTATCATCTCCTCACTATATGAACTTTAGTTTACATAACTGTGCCTTCCGGTAATTTACGACGCATAAAAAAAAAACACAGCAATATTTTTAATCGATGTTGTATTTAGTTAGGTAAATTTAAGTTTTATGATGTGATACAAGTTGTTTGATATTGATTTTATTTTATTTTTTCTATAAAGAAGGTCTTGTATTCTATTTTAAAAGTACTTCTCGATTTACAGCTTTAAAAATATCATTTAATTGTTACAGCGTTTTTACTAAACCAGAGTCCCCATCTCCAAATCTCGCTGTTCACGGCGGTGACATATTTAATGTTAAACTCATTACACCTAATAAAGGTAAGTGTGTTACCCTTTATACTCAATAGGATAAATTATATCTTCTTCTTGTTCAGTAAAAGTATGTTCACCCAAATTTTTATCAAAAATTTTGTATTGGTGAATTCTACGTTGTAGTCTAGTCCTTACTTTTTCTCTAACCTTTCCCAAATTCATTTTCACATCACTTTTGCTTTGATTTATCCTCGAGGATTAAGTATATATATTCAAAACTACCCACCGTATCCCAGGATTAATTATAACCCTCCTTAGCCACCACCATTTATAAACTAGGGTTGATTGAGGATAGGACGGTCGTATTATTAAGTAAATCACTTCTATTTCGATAATTAAAAATTATATTTGCACCCTAGTAGGGTTATTCCACTATCATATGAAATAAACTTCAAACTTACAAACTAATTCGGCAGCAGTTATCACAAATTTACCAACTAAAGCTTTCCTCTTTTAAACATCCGCTTAGTTAATATTTAGTCCTTAAAAATAAAATGTTACCTAATATAATATAAAATCATTTATTGACTAAACCTAATAAAGGCCTAGTTTATATTCAAGCCGGAAAATTCTGTATTTGAAGAGCTAGGTATACTCTAAATAATGCTAAATTATAAAAACATCAAAATTTTAAATAACTTTTTAAAATTTAACATAATTTGACAAACTAAAGCTGAAATTAAAATTTCCATAATTTCTAGGTCTTATAATTAACCTACTTGAATAATTCCTACACCCGAAAACTTCCTTTTTAAAAACAAAGTTAATTAGTGAGAAAAGAAGAAATAAATAATGAATGCTATTTATCGAATATTAGTACATTTATATATCCTGCTTTACTCAAAAAGTAAATAAGGAATTCTTAAATAAATTTAAGAAAAAAATGCACGGGGGCATAAAACATATAAATATTCATATACTGGTTTTTTTCAAAATAAAATTTTTTTAGAAAACTTACAACTCCATTTATAAAAATAGGACATTCGATGTAAAGTTCAATTAGCCCAATAATGCTCATCTTGTTTTATCAAAATACCTGAGCGGAACTATAAGTAAAGTAATAAAACTTGTAATTTAAAGATAGTACTACAGTGTATAAAAATTTGTATAATTTTTTTTCTAAGTTCAAGTAATTAATGAGTCTAGTCGTCTTTGTAATGGTAAGAACTTGATCATACACGATAAACACTTGAAGCTTGGATTAAGCAATCATCATTCTAAACCCGAGAAAACTAATTAATAAAAAGTTAAATATGGGTTCAAAACCTACAATAAAACAAAGATCATACCTGAAGACATTTATACTTTTAAACAAAAACCCACTTAAACTAACCTTCATAAATGGTGTCCATGCTACTATGTTGTAAGCTCCTAAATGTTAAAACCAAGAGATACCCATTCTTGCAAGAGATATAACTTGATGAATTCAATAGTAACTAATAAAGTGTAAAAGACTAAAGGGCCAAACTGCCCGGTACTAGTAACGAAAAAGAATCTTAACCATGTTTTTGGAACCTAAAATTGTTTGCCCCTAATACTATTTGCAAACCTAGGCAAATGGTTAAGCACAAATGACGCTTGGAGATGCCAAAAACTGGTAAGACACCATTCCGATTAAAACATTTATATTAAATATAAAATACAAAATAATATATATTGAAAGGGAAATAAATTTGTCACATTTCCTAGCGTTTATTTGATTTTTGTAACATATACTCTTATTGGGTTCGTTATGAGATTCTTGAGCTAACTAGAATCTATTGTTTACTAACTAATTATTTTTTGTTGTTGCTCAACTACGCCCTAAAAGATAACGGAATATAAACCCCCGAATTATTAAGTAAAAATCCCTTAATTTTGTTAAAGATAAATGTAGATAACCACACCTAAAAACTTCAAAATCTTAATATATCTTTACTTCAACATTGATCTTAAGGGATCTTATTTTTCTCTGTAATAATGTAGAATACATAAGTAAGGTATATATTACTACCTATTGATATGACTTTAGAGTACACTAATACTTATAGATTTAATACATTAAAATGGGATAATTTATATTATATTTATTTAATAAAACATAATAACATCATAAAATAAACGATCTATTCCTTGGTAGTATATATTTAGCATTTACAATGTTATAAAACCCCTAATACTAGTACAGCAAAACCAAAATATATTTTCCATTCATATTGAATATAAAAAGGCGTTTAATTGTGCAAATTATTTATTACAAAAAAATTGGTTATATTAAACCCGATTTTATTTAATCGATAAACAAATTTAAACATTATTACAATGGCTTATATAATAAACCTGTTTAGTAGTTTAATAGTTTAGTTTTAATAAATAGTTTAACTACTCAAGGGGCAGCTTTGCTACCCTTATCCTGCAGTAACCCACCCCTTGCACTTTTTAAGGTTTAACGCAGCGCGGTTGCAAGATTAATGCATGGGTGTAAGACAAAGGACTAGCTTATGTTGGAAACACGCAAGTCTCCTAAAATTAGGGGATAGTTTGCAGGTAAAATCAGATATATGGCCGTATCCCATAGGGTTGCCATGTTGGGTATGTCACAAACCCAAACCAACCAACAGCAGAAAAGAAAGAGAACAAAACCATAAGTATGTAATCTAGCAGAGCACTAAAAACAAAATTCATACTCGTGTATTCGGCTAACTTAAATCCCTTCTTACATGAATTAATCTCCTTCTTGGAGTTTGAAAAAGCTACTCAATTCACGAAAGAAGTACTCTCCTGAATTTTTCTTAATTTTAACTAAATAATTTAACATAACTTGTCATGGCTGCAAACACCCTATCAAAACCAATTGAAAACCCTTACCCATATTTACTTTGTATCATCAAGAACTATGGCCATAGTCAATCCTCTAGTTGTGGAGCAAAAAAGTAATTAATTTTGAGGGAGTTGGGCCAGCCCCACTTAGTGTAACCACCCAATAAAGTTGGTGGGCCAGGATTCCTCATCATTAAGAGCTTTTTGCGGCAACAACAGACCTTCGCGAAATTCAGACAACTCCTGATCTTATTTCTTTCTCTAAATATATCTGAATATTAAACAAGTCTTTATCAGATATTTATCAAGTATATTAGTGTATAAATTTCATAAATGATGTGGGAAAATACACTTATATCAAGAGCATTGTCCTTTCTGGGTGGTTAAGTTGTGATAATCTAGAGGGCTTCAGGGTATTCAATTATGAAGGTGTCGGAATCTCAGACTGGGCTTGATGGTTTGTGGAGAGTTGGAAAGTCAGGAATAACCCCTTGTTTGCGATAGGATTTGGTAAAATTCGTGGGATAAATGTGTTCAGGATGTAATTAGTGTAGATGAATTACCTTAGGGGTGAATTAGATGATAAATTGTGCATTCATTGTACTACACGTTTTTGTGTAAATATAGGTTATATGGATTATATAAACCCACTTTGTGTATCTTGCATTTAAAATCGCTTCAAACCCACCACCTTGTCTTTGAATTATTCCCTCTCAGTACAAATAAACTAGATAATGATATGCACGCCACCTAAATTAGCCGCTAAACACCAGAAAGGGTTAGTTCCTCAATGTCGCCAATGTCCCATTTTAGGAACTAACTAAAGATTTAATAATAACATTTAAATACGGTTAAGCTATAAGTTATTAAAATATAGAAGCGAGATTTAGGGTGTAGTTGCTGTCAATAAATTTTCTTTTCTTAGCAATTGAAACTTTATTGTTGATTTAATTATTATATTTTGTGTTGACCTTCCCCGTTGTATACAGGAAAGAATATTTCCTCGCTATACGGTATTTATATAATGTATACCTAATTGGAATTAATCTCACATGTTAATTTTCAATTAAAAGGATAAGACTAATAAAGACATAGTAAGTACCCTCAGAATAATGTAGACGGTTCAGTGGATATATGACCAGATATATACCTAATATTACTGTTAAAATAAATACTCTACATCCCAAATAATATTCAGAATCTCTTTTATCTGTTACATCAGATCACGGTTGTTCTAAAGGGAATCAGTTAAATGAAGCCCAAACCCGAAAGATATATGATTAAAACTAGTAAAAATTGAATAGGGCTGCTGATTCAAATCACAATAGGATGTTCAAGCCAGAATCCCATTATGGGGTTAAACTATTCAGATAATACTTGATAAGATAAAGGAAACTCCCCTATTGGGAATGAACAAGTGTCAACAAGGTGGACCCACAAATTACCTAAACATTAGATAAAAACAATAAAGGACAATATAGGATTACTTGAGCTAAACCTCTTTAAGGAGTATAGGAGACTCCTTAGCCTAGTTCTAAATTCCGTTTAGTGAATACTCCCCCTGGCGCAAACAATAAAAAGACACTTGATAACAATCCGTGTGCTAAACTCCCTAATATAATAGGAACCCTCCTAGACCTATGAAAGTAGTTTACTAAAGATGCTCCCTTCATTAGTATACTTGGAGCAATGATGCCCGCTAAGAAATGTTGGCAATTACGGTCATTTTAATTACTGTAGTTCTCAATGAGGGGTACTAAAACTAGCATAAAGAAAGTTATGGTGCCCTAAAACATAAATTATAAAAGTATTATCTAGTAACGTTTAGGGAAGTTATAGGTAAAGATTTATTCGAATAATACCATATGACTTAACTTAGGACCAATCCCGGCTAAACAATACTCCTCAAGGGGTGAATCCACCGTGGTGCATTTAGTAGGGTTCAATTAATCACCCATAAACCGGTGTTTGTACACAAACGGCTATAAAGTATCCCTACCTAACAAAAATAATTTGGTGTTTATATTAAAAAATTTAATTTACAAAAAGCTATTCAAATCAGTTACTTACCCATTAGTTAGATGATTATATTTAATATAGAATTAATAACAAAGAATAATGAGCCATAATGTCAATATTAAGGAATAGATGTAACCTGAGCACATTATCTTTATTATCAGATCCGTAAATTTAACTCTTACAAATATTAAAATAAGGAGGTAAGATACTTGTCAAAAAGAATATATAAATAACATATATCTAAATGTCCATAATACGGGACTTCAGTAATCAACGTTTACAATAGCATTATATTTAACTTAAAAATATAATATTTTTTATTTTCTTTTAATAAGAATCTCGATTTTGAAATACGCTACAGTATTATGTTATGTAGTTAATAACCATAAAGTATACGCGGTTTACCATCTGTACCCTAAGAAATTCCAATAGTTTGGAATATTGATTAAATTCTCTCTTGTACCAATAAATTGACTATACTATTTATTTATAAGACTATGACAAATAATTTGAATAGTATATAACAGGTTTATTACACGTAGTTATAAGGTACTTATTACTCTTTTGAGAGGTGGGCTAGTAAGCTTTTAAAGTTTTTTTTTCATAGAGGAGTTTATACTTGATAATTATAGTTTGCCCCGTTAACAGGGTACACATTAATAAAAAGTAATAACATTGTACAAAATATACTATTATTGGAACTTTAGATTTTGAGCTTTTAGCCGTACTGCCTAAGGCCTAGACCCAAGGGAATGCATTCATGGTGAAAAATTTGGCAATCGATTTTTTCTTGCTTGGCTTTTCAGGCTGGCGAAGCAGGCAGCGGCGGGCGGTGCTGACAAAAATAGCCAGCCTCAAAGATTTATGTAGAAAAAAATATAGTTTCTAGCTGAGCCCAGCAAACAATGATGAAAAGATTAAAGCATGAAACGCGCCTCAAACCTTGGTAAGCGTACTTCGTTAGTGCCGCCAACAGGGGAGGCGTGCCTGTGGCTCTGAGATATTGAAGGGAGTACGCTTATTTTGTATTAAGACGCAGAAGCATCAGCACCTAAAACTCCTCAATAATTAATTTTTAAATTATATATGGGGATTATTATTACACTAGGGGTATATTAGTTTTAGTGTTAATTTTATAGAACGGAGGCTTGCTACCGGTTCCTTAATTTGCTATTGCTTAGGCAATACCAAGACCCAGCTTTTAGAATTGACAAAGCTCATTATGATAATTTTATGTAATTGCTATACTGCATTATATTTACGTTATATCTTATTTAATAGATCTCATAATAAAAAATAAATTTTATAATTTATCTAAATTAATTGATCCCAAACATACTATAAATAAAAGAAGGTATTTAAAATATAAACTTGCAATAAATATAGGGCAGTAGACAGTTCAACCAAGAAGGACATTTCAACTGGGCGAATCTTAACTTCCTGGAGAAGAGGCCCCGGCATCAAATAAATACAAAAACCAAATTTGAGTCTTTTTTATACGCTAAGTTTAAACTTAAGACATGAACCTTCTAATAGGAACTAGGTTAAAAATTGTCTGTTTTTAAAATTAATCTGATGATGAAGTTCATCTTACAAAATAAATTGAATGTAGTTACAAAACTTTAAGGATCAAAAATTTAATAAATAAAAATTGATTTTGTATTAATAACCAACCTAAGAATCAAAAACTATAGAATTATACACATTTATAGAATACATAGCGAATTCGGCTGAAAAAGAAAGAAAACAAATAATAACAGCCCCGAGTGTCGCGTCATAAATGCCGCTAATCATTAAATCTTGGTGTCTGATTCTATTTTTTTTTTTTGGTTTATATATGTGACAAACGAATTTGTGTTACTGCAGCATGGCCCATACTACATTAGCCCGCATAAATTCTAGCGTTAATATAGGTAATAATTCTTGTATATAAGCTTTAAATTTAAGAGCGGTTTGCGACCGTCTACTGTAACCCTAGAGTGTATTTAAAGTTTAAGGCTAATTCTACATTGTTTTTAATTTTTATAATTATGTAGCCCATTCTGAGGTTGAATATATTTACTACACCTAAAAAGTATTTATTCTTTTGCTTTACTATCTTATGCCTTGGCCAAGTACACTCATACGGCGCCTATTTGCTGAATAGGGTTTAACTTACCGGGTTACTAAATCAGTTAATTATATCACTTAGTTGTATTGTTTTAATAACAAAATTACTTGGTTAGGCAATAGGCACTTAAAATTTATCAAAAGGTATCTAAATTTCATTTTTAGGTATTTAAGCTAGCTTCTACTCAGCTTAAATAGTTTGTGGCTAATTCATTTTTCCTGGTATGTAAAATCACATTAGTACATAATAACTTAAAACTTATCTAGACCATCTTAATAAAAAGCTTATTTGGCGTGCGTGCGGTGCGTGGGCAGGCAGCATTAGAATTATTTTTTTTATATTTTAAGTGCTCACTAAGTCTTATATAAAAAGTCTTTCAGTACTGTTCAAAATAATCTGAATTACTGTACACAAAGTATTGTCAAAAATAAATTAAATACCTCCCCTCACCCTTTATAGACCCTTGGTGTGATTTTTTATAGAATTCTTTATTCGTAAGAAATTAGACTTTAAAAATCACTTGGATGCGTTGATATTATAGACAAGGTTTATAGAGGGATGTTATTAATATAATGCTACAAGATAGTAATGGTACCTCCGAGGCAGTAAAAGTAAGGCTCTATTTTACAATTACCAG
>JACYFI010001228.1:0-10478 GCA_020975735.1 Ophiocordyceps xuefengensis | reverse complement strand
AAGATTATTAGTCAACTCGCTTATTTCGAAGGGGCGATACAGATATAAATAAATCGAAAATAAAGCTCAATAGGTTCTTATGTTATGAGTTTTAGTAGAGAGTAAAACATAGTAATTCAAAAGTTATAAGAAAAAAAACTTTGCTTAGATGTACTTATTTTAATCTCCTGACCCAATTAGTGAGTTAATTGCAGCAATGACAAGAGAGTACTTTTGGGTTAACACATTTTATTATTAGCCGTAATAGGCTTTAAATTTAAAAGTAATTTTAGTTATTTAAAGGATGTAGAACGAATACATTTAGGCGCAGCTCATCATGAAAAAAAAGATATTTACACTCGAGCTTGACACCCGTATATCTATATATAAAATCGTATATCTGGCTAAAATCAATATGAATTGTTGGGCTTCGGACACTAATTCCCTCCGCCGATAGAATAAAGGGGTATATTTCGCGGCGTTATAATATTAATACTAAAGTTTTACTAATCCGGAGGGAATATGGTGCTCTAAATTTAACTAATAGATTTTATAAATATTATAGTTGTTTAAGCAGTTTAACTTTAGCGTTGAAGAACACCCCTTTCACGGGGCGCACGCCTGCTCTTTAAATTATGGATATAGTAACTTTACCTTTGTGATATTAGAATCATAACCTTCCGATAAAGAACAGGTTATAAAAAGAGAACAATACTAGTCTAGACTTTTTAAAACCACAATATAACGTACAGAAACGGGCAAATTTTTTTAGGACTATTAGAAACAATACCAGTAGAATAAACTTTAAAAAAGTTTTTTAGAGAAGTGACCCTTACTTAATGAGGGATAGCGAGATAAATCACACATTATTCGATTGCAGAACAAGGGGAAGAAATATTACAAGAGTATTAGAGATAAAATAATTAGTAAGCCGAAAAGGTATAAAATTTCAGGAAAAACACGCGCAAAATAGCTAATCAGCTATAGCCTTATAGGCTGGGTAGAGGTCGAGTGTTATATACTGAATAACTAAGGAATAGTATCTTTTGATAATTTATCAGCAGCAGGGCTAACACTAGGTGTTGTACTAGATCCAGCATTAGTTAACAGCTTTAAAAAGTGGGATCAATTAATAAAAAATAGTTCATTATATAAAAGCAGTCAGTAGTATGATTTAGTTGCTAACGATAATCAAAGTATATTATAGGTATACGTTATTATTTAGGGAGACTAGGACTTCTAGTTTACCAGGAGCCTTTGGCCTTTTAATATATGTCTATATACACTATAAATGAAATTTCGGGTAATAAGAGTAATCTGTTTCTGCGAAACCATAATAGTAGGCTATGTTAATAAATTTATCTTGCAGGGTACATAATTTAATCTCAGGAAAAGATGTGTAAACGTTTTATTTTGTCTAATTGGGGGAACATGAAGGATTTTTATTCAGTGCAGTTGTAGACTCGCAAGGAAAGATATACTTGAATTATCAGACAATAGAATGCATGAAGGTTGTAAGTACAGCCTTTTCTTGTTAGAAGATGAACCTTTCTGCAGTAAACCATCAAATTCGCGGGAAACCGTCTAAAACCCTGAAATCATAACAAGTCAGAGTTAGTAATACATCTGATGGTCTCAGGTAAAGCACTCGGGTAGGTAAAATCATGATTGAAATAACAATGGATTATCCGCAGTCAAGCACCTTTAAGTGTGCAGTTTCATCGCACTAAATTGATTGGGTGGCTTATAATTTAGTTATATATTATTAGCTTTAAGATATAGTCAGGCCTCATTCGTAAGAAATGATGGCCAATAAAATATTATTAATGTCTCTTCTCAATATAATTAAGTTTTACAATAAAATTAAATTTACGTAATTACAACTAAAATCTACAACATGTGTATGAGAATCATAATTTCACAAATCACAACCATCTTAATAATACCTAATATAAAAGTTAAATAGTAATGCAGAATTTTGGTCTCTGGCGGAAACCAGCCCACAAAAAGAAAAATCAATTATTTATTAGATAAGCAAGAATAAAATTCAGGTATCATATATAACTGAATAAAGTAACTCAAATGGGTAATTGTTATGGTTAGGTAGTGGTTTAAATTTAACAAACAAAGAAGTAAGGTTGGGTTATATAAGGAAATGGCGTTCGGCTTTCTAACAAAAGAAATGCCTAGACGCTATTTTCATGTCTTTATATGAAAAACTGGCCCATACTAATTTATTTACAAAATTAAGCATAGTTGTAGCCATGAAAAACTTATTAACAGAGCAACAGCCTTAATGATGGATATAGTTACAACCTGATTTATAATTTTAAAAAACGCTTATTCTTTATTAGGAGCTCGCGCCTATAAACTATGATGGAAAAACATAGTTTTAAGTTAAATTAAATATCTATTGCGGGAGAGGCATAAAAGGGAAATATTATCAGTACATTTACGTAAAGAAGTTAGTCAGAAGTTAAAGATAAATTACTTAGCTACCACTAACTAATAGGAAAAAAAATTCCTTTACCGCCAGAAAGCTTAGCAAAATATTACAGCTAAACCTGCAGCGCGTCCAAGGTAATCAAGTAGACCTTTAAAATCGTGAGCTGACGAAATATTAGATTTTTCTACTTTGAATCTACGAAGCTGGTGAAATTAGGTACTAAAAAGACAACTGTAAGGAAAGAGGATAGTTAAAGTTAAGAACCTCTACTCGTAAGTTTCATGGGTTAGATAGTAACCATTATATTATGTTTAAAAATTTAAGTAATTTTTTTTATTAAAACTTCAGGGAAGCTTACGACATTAGCCGTAAAATGAGCACCTGTTGTCTCCGCTAAATGGTAGTTTCATTAAATATATGATAGAACTATTTGGGATAAATTCTGTTTATAAGCAGATTTCCGTGTATGTCAAAGGAAAGAGCCACAAAACCAAAGAGTTAATGGCTGCCTAAATTATTTAGGTTAGTGCTAAATTTAAGAAGGTTTTATTAAAGTTCGACAAAGCGAGATTAGGCTTAGTGACCGCCATATTTATGGAACTCGTAACAGAGCGCTGGTTAAGCTATAGAAGCATTGAAAATTTACACGAAACTAAACAAATATCACGAAAACCTTGTACATAGAACGGTTCATAAGAGATTACTTTACATAGACACAATTACAATCAGAGGGCGGGAAAATTTGATGTTATGAAGACACTATGACTCACTGCATGTTCTTTAAAAAAGATTTTGTGGTAAATTAGGGTCTTATTTATAAAACCATTTACATGAAAAAGTCTTATTAAAACATTTAATACTAGTATAATGCTAACCAGTTCTAGTATTTAATACAAAAACAAGTTATAATTATGTTATTTGGTGCTAAACAGTTATGTATTTACATATTTAAATAATATTAATGTTTATATAATTAGTATTAATACTGACGGGTTAATTAAGTAATTGATCTCAACAGGTCTCGTATTAATTTTTGAATAAGATTGGTTCGATTAACAATACTTAATACGACTTGTCTGCTGTGTAGCCTGCAGCCTAAAAAAATGTATTATTAAGCTAGCTCCAGTTTAAATCATCTGGTATAATTATTACAAATAACAATGTGCCTAGTTTTATAATGGTATTAGAATATACTTAAAATGTTAATGATGGTCGTGGGGTTGGCCAGAACGTTGAGTAAATAATGGGATTTTTATTTCTTGTAAATAGAATTAGTAATAAAGTTAACTCAAGCTGAGGAAATTGTGACATCGAGTAACTAAAAAGAAAATTTTTCCGTTCTTACAGCTTATGGGGATATATTAAGTACGGCCTCTAAGTTATATTATCTTAAAGATTTAAACGAGGAGAAAATCTTTTTTACATTTAAGGACAACATTTAGTATAAATGTGCGGTAAAAATAGTAAATTATATTTGATTATCTATAAAAGAATATTACTTGTTTTTAGGTCTAAGAACAAATGCACAAAAACCCAGTATCTTAGAATCTTGAAAAAGTAAGCAGTAGAAGAATTTACGAAGCGTAAATGAGGCCTAACAATCATGAATTGGGATTCGGCCCCCCGACATTGTGCAAATAAGAACCAAAACCCGGGGACACCCTTAAAGCTCTCCTAATACCAAACTTTATTCGACGAAGAGTCCCCCTTGGAGCGCATAGCTAATACTGATGAATTGGTCACAAGTTAGGAAGATCTAGTAATCGGAATGGGTTAATTCGCGGGATCTTAAATCAGGTAGACGTAAAATACGTTGTCTGTAAAAGAGCACCGAGAAATGGTCTTTCAATATTCATCTAAATAATTGTAAGGTGTACTCATGGCTCCCACAGGGAAACTGGAAATTTCATATTGTAATTACGGCAAAAAATTAGATATATTACTTTTAAGGCAATAGAAAGTTATTTCCTCAAATCTTGGGTTTTAGAATCTAGTTTTAACTAATGATAAACACTTACCATAATACATCTTATCCCCAATGATAATCGGATTATCTTTTATTTTTTAATAAAAAAATAGCAGAAGATGCCTTCCCATTACTATCTATCATAAAAAATTCTAATAATTAAAAATTAGGTATAAGCGAAGAGCTGTTTTTCAAATTTCTTAAACAAAAGGAATAGATCTTTTAGACAGAATAAGGAATTATTAGGTGGTAGGCAGATAGCTATGCGTATGTGCGCGCAGTAGTTTACTGGAAGCCTCTTCTATTCCAAAGAACTTATAGGAAGGATTATTGTTAAAACAAACATTTAGAAGTTATCTGTAATTAAGAGAAGGGTGGTAGATTTCAGTTGTTTCAACCAGAAGCTGTAAAGTTAATGATTAATAAGTGCCAGACATCCTCACTACAGAAGTATTAGCTAAAATGTCAATATTAAAGCTACTTATGAATTTCGGTACATGCCCTAAAGCACATTCATCTTATTTCCAAAATAGAACCGGGTTGAAAGACCTGTAAAAAGAGATTTTCAATTACAAGATCCTTCCTGAGTTATAGGGTTAGTGTAAAAGGGCGAAGCAATGTTTTTTGTAAATATATATACAAGAAAGATACAATATTAGGTGAAGGTTAAAACTATAGTGTTAAATCACACAGGATAAAAAATATTGCATCCTATTACAAATCTTAACAAAGATTTTAAAGCAGGTAAGTTTCATAGACATCTCCAAACATTGAAAAAGTTCTAGGTTTATATGGATACAAGTCTTGTAGATCCATAAAAAATCAATGGTTATAGCCCCTTTTGATACTTATCTTTACAGGGGAGAAAAAAAAACATGACTTATATGAAGCCCTGCACGAAAAAATGCGAATTCAGTGGCAATTCTAAGGTTCATCATATAAGGATGGTTTACGGGCCACAATTCGTTCTATTAAATCCGGAAATGAATTCAACCGTTATAGTTGTTTATATTCAATATTAGGTAACCACATTAGCTAATCCTTCAAAGGATAAACAATTTGTGGGGAGCGCGAAAGGAACTCGGAAACGACTACCGTACACTTCGCGAATAAGGAGGGCTTCATTCTTGATTGTAATTATCGAGTAAAAAGGAAGTAAGCATTAAAATGATGTTGGTTACGACTGTTTAATTCTAAAAACACAGACCACTTTTGCTGAAAGTAAAAAATCTAAGTATAAAAGTGTGAAATCTGCCCGGTGCCGCGCTTTGGTTTAACTAGAGATACTTAAAAATATACCTATTATTTCAGGTCGAACGAAAACCCCGGTTTAAAGGCGGCTAACCTTTTGAGGGTCCTAAGGTAGCAAATGCCCTTGGCGTTAATGCGAGTCTTGATGGAATGGTGTAAGCGAATACAACAGTGTGCTCTAGATTGACTCCTAGGTGGAAATTCGGTATATCTGTGCATGATACTAGCCTTACCTCAAGTTAGACGACAAGACCCCTATGCAGCCGTTACTGTCACTAATTATAGAGTATGGTTCAATAAGAATTCTTAAGATTATAAACGTATTGAAATGTGACTATGAGAAATCCTTATTTATCTTTCGATATGAAGTATTGGTTCGGATATAAAGAAGGTTTATGTGATTAAATTCTGGGCTTTTACGAGTCCTTTTTGCTTCGTCCGTTAGCGCAACTTGCTATGAAAAAAAACCATAAAGATTAATTATAAGGACAAAATATAATTATAATAGTAAATAACCTATTCGTTTTACTATATTTAAAAGTAAGTGGGACCTTTGGTAAGGAACTATCCGCTTGGCAGGCGTTATTATGTGGGCACCAGACCCTGTAAGAGAGTAAACGGGGTCTAATAATTATAATTATGTATTGTTTGCTATTTTTAAGTAGTCTAACTATTCTTTAGAGTCATAATAAATTTCAATTATTATTTTGTGCCGGACATGCCATGCTTTTTTTTTCCCTGGGTACAATATTATGACTAGCCCATTATACCACGAAATATACCTTAAGTTTTAAATTTAGGTAGGGAGTTTCCAACTACTGTAGTAGATTAGAGATAATTGAAAAATTATGTAGATTTTCAGCGCCTATTAGCTAAGCTTATAAGCTTTTCTAAATTTTTTAGAGCTATTTTTATTACGTCTGCTTGTGTAACACCAAGGCAAAGCTCGTGTGAAAAAAGGAATTGAGGTTATGGTTTTTAGAAATATCTAAAAAGGATCGACGGCTAAAATTCTTGCCCTTTACTGTTTGTGGTACTACAAATCTTTACAGTTCGTAAGCAGGGGCATAGGATCACAAGATGCAAATAAGGATAGATCTTTTGCATTATTGGAAAAGGCGCGCTAGGGGCATGTTGTCCTTTGATATTGTTTATTTTTATAGTATTTTTTTGTCTTTGCCTGCTTTAGTGGTTGAGCTTCTTATTTTCTTAGATATAATCCGCCCTAGCCTCAAAACCACCACGCTAACTATTCTGCTAAACCTTTGAATCCCTTTGCTTACGTAAGCTAGGTGTAAGTGGATAGTGGTTCACAATGTTTTTACATCCAGCAGGATGCGTCGCAGAAATCTAGAAAGTTCAATGCAAGCAGAAAATTTGCTTAAAACTCTGTTTTATTAAATTATGCTTTATGTTAAGGCGGTACCCTATAAAGCAAAGAAATAAAATTATTATACATAATTTTGTGGTAAATCCTTAAGAATTCTAAACAAGTATAACTTTGAAGACGAGTTTATTTTTTAACAAAATTTGTTAATAGAATTAGAACCGTTACCAACGAATATAAAGGTGAGATTATGTAATGTAAACAATAACTCCTTTTAATACTAACCCCAACCATTTCAATAGTTATCATATATTTAAAGAAAAGAACTAAAAATCAAGTTTCATGCTTTTCTTTGTGTCTGGGTCTTGCTTCCATAACCCTCAGGATAGGTTTCAAGATCACTAGCTAAAGCTATCCTTATCAGGGATTATGCTGATTGAATAAAGAGGCTGCCAAACCATAAAAACAATCATGAAAATATTTAACAATAACTTTTTGAATAATACAATTCTAGGACAATCTTAAGTAAAAAACGGGGAGATAACTGGTAATATAATAAAAATATTTCAACCTTCTTTTCTAAGAAGGAAAACATATTTATTGTTTATATAAATATAATTTAAAAATATACCCCTGTAACATATAAATATAAAATAAAATAATTAAAGTTATTTTTTAATTTATATTCCAAATCATAAATTCGTAATGCCTCTCTAAAATTCTAATACACTACTTTAAACAGAAGACGAAAATTTTTAAGAACATCATATTGTGAGTAACGCGGGTAAAATCTAACTTACAAACAATAAAGCAATAATTACTTTATATCGGTAAATAGAACAATGCCTAAATACTTATAAAAAAAATATTTAAAAAAAAATAAAAAAAGGTTATCAAATTTAATTAAAAACGGTTTTTTATTTTTATATAAAGGATAAATTGTTGCTGCATAAATAATTAAAAAAAGCACAGGGACCTGGCGAAGCACAGGTGAATATAAAAGAACTATTCAATAATTTTACTCTTTAAAAACAGGAAAATTCTAATGATCATCATACTTTGTCTACTTGATCGTCCCAAACCTTAAGAAAAATTTTTCTAAAATTTAAATTAAAACAATTTTTAATTCCACATTTATAAGAATTTCCTAAATAGTTTATTTAAAAAAAATATTGAATATTATTTATTAGTAAATACTGAAAACATTTTGAAATGATTAACGAAAATAAAGTTGACTTAATGTATTCGTACTTTATAAAGTATAGATTTAATAAACAAACATCTTTTTACCTATTGTCGAAGATAATTAAATAAGTAAAAAGAAAAAAATAGAATATACAATATATTAAATGTGAAATCCTATTCAATATGAACACAGAACCCTTTTAGGCTAAAGCTTTACTTTAATGATTAAAAAGAAAAAAAAATTTTCCTATTGGTGAGAAATATGGTTGTAGTATATAAAATAGGTTTATTTTACCTTTAAATACTATAAAACCGTAGCTTAAGCCATAAGGTGTACAGCGAAGCAGACAGAGATAGAAATCTAACTTCTACAAAATCTCAAAAACAATTAATTTTTTTTGTTAAGTGCCCCGCACAAATATAAAAATTTAAAATTAATTTTCTATTTTAATATAATTGCTGCGCTCCCTGTGTATCACATATCTTATCCTACGGTAAGATAAAGGATTTGTGGGTGCTGCTCGAGGAAATAATTTTTTTTTTCTGGCCCTGCTATCCTGAACCAAAGGTTAAACAATATACTGGCCACGCCACAATTATTAGGTATGTGTTTCTAATTACTAACTATTTCAATAATCAATTATAAATTCTATAGGTATATCACAAATTTGAGAGGGTATAAAATTAGAAATATAAAAGGTAGATTACTAACCTTATAGACAGATCCGCCCTGTATATCATTTAAATTGAAAAGAGGATGGCAAAGAATAGGTAGATTCAGCATTCAAGAGGTTCAAGTTCAGTTTTATTTCAGAGGAAAGTTCTAATTTCAAATCGAATCCCTATTCAGTTATATAACTGTCAAAAGCCGTATTGGAGCTTTAGCTTCAAAAAGGTTGGATTTTCGGTGGGGTAAAATCTATAGTACCCAATAGCTTCTTCAGAAATACTACAGTTCCCCACAACTTGATCTTTTGACACTCTTTACTGGTTATAGGCGATGCGGTTTGGAGGTTTTGTTCATAAAAAAAATAAATAAAAGCTTTTAGCCTGGATAATCTTTCAATCACTATGAATTGCGCTGCTTGCGCCTTAGTGCACACATAAAAAGATAAAGACGTTATATTAGAAAAAAATAAAATGAAACATTGATAAAACGTAGGGTTCTTAGGTAATGATACTGAATAGTGCGAAGGTTTTGAAAAATCACACGTTTTTAGCATTTATGATGTAGTTAATAGAATCAATTCGATAAATACCCTAATTATGAGCAGGCCATCACAAAATAGGGAAGATATAAGCCTTTTTGTCGCGCAAGCTATAGCTTTATCATATTTGAAAAATATAAGAACTTTAACTGTTAGGAAAATAGAAAATAATCGTAAGTCATTAAGCAAATTAAATGAGGCCTAACTACACGAAACTAAAAGAGCTTTCCCCTGATATATCTTTCTGAGAATAGACCGCTAATAATTAAATAAAGAAAATACCAGATCAAGGTTGAAATTAGCCTGGCTTCTTCTTCGGTGATTTTTGTGCGTTTGATTTTTTTATGTCCTTGCACAGGGCTTGGGCTAGGAAAAAAACCATGCAGATATTAAAATCGAAATCTATAACTAAGGTATACAGTGCAATAGTTTTTTCGATTACTCATACCAGTTTAGAAAGGCCTAATGGATAGTTTTAGTATCGTTTACTTAATTGTGGGAATCTTTAAAGGAAAGAAAAATAATCCGAATTCCGATGGGTTAGATTTGTTGTTACAAATTTCCGGAACATTAATGAAAAGTCCTTCCGTTTTTTCAACACCACATAAGTAATAGGTAGATAAAATCCAGGGATTTTGAAGATTGATGTAAGCTTCGTCTGAATTACATTAAGAATAAAAAACCTTAACGAATCACGTTATAAGATGACCTCCGGCTATAAATTAAACAATTAGGGGTGGGGCATATCCTTCGCTAGAAGGTTTCACAATGAATAGAGGAAGAATTTACTAGATTTTGTTTATATCAATAAATAGTATAACGGATTAAAAGTGGGTTTATGTAAGTAATATTAAAGCGAAATCTTTAAATATTATAGAAAATAAAAATGAAGACATGGTCTTGAACTCTTTTGAAGAAATGCGAAATTTAAACAATATCGATAACATATAGAAAAGGCTAATTGGCGCAAGAGTGTCCAAAATGAGTGGCGGTTTAGGCAACTCATGTCGCTTAACTATCCTCTTCATGGACAAGACTATGTAGGGTGCACGTTTCGTCGATTTAAAAATTAATGGCTGGGTTAAAGACGTCGTGGAGACGTATGGTTCTCATCCT
>JACYFI010001175.1:0-10456 GCA_020975735.1 Ophiocordyceps xuefengensis | reverse complement strand
GCATTTAAAAGAAGACATATAAGGCTTCACGTTAGCTAAGATTAACTATCAATAATTGTTTCCGAAAACGGATGCGAAGTTTGACCGGTGACATGACCACACGTCACTTACTAAAGAATTTTTTGAATTTTCCTACAGACTCAGAACTTTTTCTCCCTAACAAAGGATAGTTAGTACAATGGCCACTAATTTAGCTAATGCCCTCTTCTTGTATGACTTCTAAAGCATAGTAGTTATTCTAGGGTTACCGAACTGTATTTGATATCTTTACAAAAACTGATTATAAAATCTATTAATAAACGTCGTAGATTTTTTGTCCTTATTGAGAACAGAATTTGCTTACACGATCTACGAATAAGGAAAAAATAAACCCTCCCGCTACTAAAAAACAATAATCAAGCTTAAATGTAACGTAGGTGCTTCAAAATTAGCATGTATAATGGCATATTGCTCTTTTAAACTTAGATCCTGCTTGGTGGTAAGGGTAATTTTGTCTACTTTGCGAAGTTTTTAGTTAAATCATGTTTTAAAATGCAAGTTGGACAAGATTTTTTTGAAAGTTAAAGGAGGATTAAGATTATCAAATATTTTATTATTTAAATAATTTCTTTCCTATTTTATATACAAACTTCAATAACACAGACCTCCTTTTCCAGTATCTTAACAGTTCCAGCTACTACTTAAGGCAATCTCAAGCCAAGCCAATTATATTAGATTTAAGGTTAGATACAACTTTATAACTATCTTGTATTGAAGAGACTGTTTACGTAAAATGGTTAACTTGAATTCTACCGTCAACCGCCATTAGCCCTACCTCAAAAACATTTTTATATATGTTAAATTAATTGTTATCACATAAATCATTAATAGCTGCAATTATTAACGACTTAAGACTAGAATTTGAGCTTATCTTGTCTTGAATCATACAAGATATGGTATATTAAATCCCATAAAAATTCAAGTAGTATCCGGTGGAAATGCTATATTAGTGAAGCTTTAGCTAAGCACAACTCCACTATACCGAATAATATAAATTAATTTTAAATCGTTTCATAACAAATAAAATAAAGATTTTTTGTATATTTGTTCTGATTTAATGCACTTTCTCTTTTAATAGTAGTTGAATTAACGTTTAAATAGATTTAGCTGGCTAGCTTTCTCCAATGGTACTATTATAAAGTTTTATTACCGCATCGTAAACGGAAATATGCGCCTTTTTTTATAAGGCTTTTTGTTTTAAGTTATCTAGCACATTTTTTACAATTATTAGATTTCCAGTCTTTTTTATATTAGGGTACACTTCAAATTTAATTAGGGGATATAGCTCAATACCATTCACCTCTTAAAATAATTTTTTCTATTAATCAATCTTACGGTGAGCGTATTGATTTAATTTAATTTGGATAAGAGTTCAAGTAAAAGATGGAAATATCATAAGTAAACTGCTCATAAGCATTATTACATATATGGAATGACCACGAACTAGGCATATGTCATTCTTCTTCTTAGTCTTCCCTAAAGGATTGTTTTACCGAACAGAAAATAGAGATTATTTCTCCAGTTAACGTCTAACATATTAGCCCTTGTATGTTTTGTAAAAAGAGTGTACTTTAAATTTTTAGCAAAAGAGGATTAACGGGTTTTTTATAGTTCTTCGTCGGTTTAACAGATACCCTCGAGGAAGTAACCTTGGTTTCAGACATAATAGTCAAGGCGCAAACCTAACCCATTGTGTTATAAAAGTATTCTCTGTTAGTTAGTTTTTAATATTACATTATTGTAATTATTCAAAGTGAGAATTATCCTTACTCGTATTTAAGTAACGGTTTTATTATAGGCATATTAGAGTTTTGTCTATATTTAAAAAAGGGTAAAGTATTAAAGACTTAGTTTTTATTTCTATTCAGCTAAATGTATAGAGCTTCCTTAATAGTATGACCGGTGTATTATTTAAATTTTAATTACAAACAATATAAACGTGAATTTCATCTTTATTCTTGTTTTAATATAAAGTCTACTTTTCCAAAAATATTACTATACAAACTATTTTATAGGTCTTTAAATCTGATTTAGGGCGCAGGGCCTCTCTTTTTTTGTCGTCAGAGATTAGACCTTTTGGACTTAATTTTCTGTAACCTTTAATTAAATTTATATTTTATTCCAATAGGACTTATCTCATTGACCTAGTAAATATATAAACACTTTAATGGATTGCTGTGTTAGTCCTAAGGGATTCTCTACTAAGAGTTCATCTGTTGAGATTACCTTGCCTGATTGTTCAAAAATTAATATTTGTCACTTTTACTCGGTTAAGATAAGTTTGGATACGCAATTGTTAGAAATTCTTCCAGACATAAATAATAATGTTTGAAGGCAGAGTAAAGTTCATATTTAAGCCCTCCGAATGTACAACATTAAAGACGAAACCTAAATAAAAATAAACATATGAAGGGTGTCATTTTTAATTTAAAGACCCACCGTAGCACGAAGCTAACAAGAAAAAAATTTTTATCCCTGGGTAGGAACTGCAATAGATTTAAATTGTTGCGTGTAAAAATTAGCTCAAGTCCCAAAGGCGAGACAGTACAGTAAGTAATAAATGAGATACTACCTAACATACAACGTCTGAGCTTTATCAGAACGACACGGCCCATAACCTATTTTTTACATATAATGTTTTGACAACCTATGTCTTCTATGTTAATAAGTGCTTCTTATCCTCATAGGTTAACCTTAATCCCTCTTAATTCTCTCTGATCCTAAGGTGAAAACATGTACCTGAACTAATCGTTAGGCAGCTGATCCTGAACCTAGACCTAAAATTGTATATGCCATACCTCAGGTATAAGCTAGGGTTGAAAACAAGGGATCCGGCTAAATACCCTATAAGGTTAAGGAAGATATATTAATCATTTGCTCTGCTATATTATTCTGTGGTTTTTTTATTGCTATGTTTTAGGTTCGTTTGTGTTCGCAGTGCTTGTATATATTTTTTTTTTGTAGCAGCCTAACGAGTTGCACTAACAAAAAAAATTAAAGGGAATCCCCCTACTAAGCTAAATCCGTCGCTTTATGTTCCGACCCGTCTCTTCAAGATAAGCCTTGCACCCTCTGAATTATGGCAATGAAAAACTAGAAGGGGGAAGATGGACCACATTTTTATTTGCTGGTGCACAAGAAGAATGGGAACGTGCGGAGTTACACTGCTGGCTAGCTCTTATTTTTTGTCGCGCCGTCTGTGGTATGTTTTTAGCGTGCAGCTAAATAACAAGCTGTAAAATAAAAATCAGGAAGCAGGCAGTGGAGCATAAAAAAGGTTGCTTATTTTATTTTTCTATATCTGTATTAATATCTTCCCGTTACTCTGTCTTCTGGAAAAACCCCTGTAGTTGCAATACTTAAATTTTTTTTATACCTTTACTTTTGTAAAATTCCTTACCTTTCTCTAACATTTTTAATATACTTTTCTAACTTTATAAAATTTACTTATTTTCACAAAAACATGAACCACTTAAATCGAAGTAACTTAATTAAACGGCTGTTTTGATAAAATCGGGAGCTTTTTATAAGACCATGTACCTGGCAGGTCATATCTTGAGGTAATATGCACCGCCGTTTTAAATGATTATGATAAGTCCATAGGGTAATTTTTATTTCCTTTGTTATTATAGAATAACATCTTTATTCTGGGACGGCTATCCCCTATTCATCTCTTTGGGCTTTTACACTTTACATATAAGAAACACCAAGAGCTGCTTAAAACCCAGCCCTAATAAAAAACATTATCTCAAATTAATCTTTTTAAAGGGGTAATGCTAATACCAAATTTTACTGTTATAAGCCGAATCAGTTGATTATTCCTTAGATTACAGTTACAAATTTAACCATTAATTAAGGATGTACATATAATAACTGAACCTTGTAAATTCTTACAATATTATTTTTTCTCCTTTTTTTATCATTCAGATTTTATCTATAACGACCATACCTTATTTGTTTCCTAAAGTAATGTGCTAATGTATTTCACATTGTTGAAAAACAAATCTTGACATTCTTTAACCAAAATCAACCTTTACCATTCTATTAAATCCTGCTAGAAAATAACACAATTCCTTATCTGTAAGATTGGTTCGTATGATCTAGATAAATTGATCAGAAATTCAAAGGTAAAATTGTATATTTATCGATTAGTATTTTTAGTTATTGCCCTAAGCTAATTTTACGAATAAGCAAAAGTGACTTGCTGATTTTCCCTTGAAAATAAATATAGATTTGTTTCGAAACCGTTTAACACGAGTAGGCACTATTTATCAGAAGTTTCCAGCACTTAAGCAAAGTTTTTACCGTGAACCACCTGCAGTTTATCCCGACGTCCAGTCCTACAGTATTACACATTGTGGTGACCTTCACCGATAAATCCTAATTATTCCTATTAGAATCATCATAGGCGGTAAACCATTACCACATTGTACCAATAATATTAGTTGTTCACTATAGGCTAGCTTGATATGTATTGTACTTAATTATACCGAACCTGGTATAATTTAAAATATAACCCCGGCGGAGATCGAAGCATCCAATACTTCCTAAATTTTAAACTTTATGTTTAATGCATGGTGGTGTATGATCCGCTACAAAACGAACCTAATGCATTAAATAAAAGAAGTATTCGACCTGTTAACATTAGCAGATTTCGCCACACACCGCTGAAAGCAAGTCTTAGCGATCACTTTAAAATAACCGACGGTCTTTAAACCGAAATAAAAAAGGATGACCCTTAACCACCAGTGTTGGCCACCTTTGTACTAACTTTTCTCATTTTGAAGGTTACAAAGAGTAGTAATAAAATATAACTAAACCTATAGGTATAGTAGGCTTTGTAGCTATATTTTTTCTTGTTAGGCACGTCGTACCACACGAAAAAATAGCGGCTAGCCCTCAATAGTTTTTTATTTAAGGTCTTATTATAATTTTACATCCTGCCCTCTCATAAATTTATTAGTTCGCACTAAACCTTTGTCTTTTTTCCTATTTTTAATCGTAATCTAATTTATATAATGAACTCTTGTCCCCGAATTTATTAATGTAATCTTTGTTTTAAGGAATTTTTATTAGCCTCAGTGAACTGCATGTGAAACAGGCCAAGCCGGCCCCTATTAAGTATTAATTTAAGAAATTATTAGATTAATTCTCATAACTAAATTTTACTAAACATATCAAAATTATGTATTCAAAGATTTTCCTATATATAAACCTGATATACTAGCTAGAATTAAAAAAAATTTAAACCTAATACCAATAAAAAAATTATTGGTTTACTAGCTTAAAGTATTGAAGGCTTTAAGTATATAGAAATGAAGCGACTTCACCAATATACTTTTTTATTATGTTATTTTCAAACCAATTTTGCAGAATCATATTTTGCGTAACATTAAACTAGCTATAGCTCAAATATATATAATATAACAAATATGTAATCGTAAATGTAGCCTTCTTCATAAACTCATCCCTGTAATTCTATATCTGCTAAGGTTGGATGAAAAAGTCACTACTAGGTCATTATTTCGATTTCATTTAGCATTGGTAATATAATCCCAGCCAAATCTAATTAAGAATAGGACATGGCACTACTTTTTTTCCATAACGACTAATTCGAAGTATTAAACGATGGTAACTGGTAAAAATGCCTCCCCCGCTAAGCCTCTAGCTGGCCATAAACCTACTTAGCAAGGGGGCTTATAAACGAATATTTTTTAACATATTTAGTTGTTGCTTTTATCCTTATCCTACAGTTTCCTAGCTAAACCTTTATATTTAGTTAGTCGTTTATTGAAAACAGAGGCGCGAGGCCAAATTAATGTTAGGATGGTGAATATCACACTATTAATCCAACTAACCTCTCACTAAATTTTTTGTATGCAGTTTCTCGATCTAGACAATAGACAGATTGTATTACCGAAAATAAAATCTAAAAAAAAAGGACGAAACCCTAAAGATAAAAAATAATAGAATATTTTTTGTACGGTTAGCTTAAGCTTATATTTTTTGTCTTGCAAGGCAGCCCCCACCCCACAAACAAAAAAATAGCCGGTGCAATCTTTAGCGCTATCTGTTCAAGAACTTATAAGCCCTTTATACACAACCAAAATAAAGCTAATATAAAAATTAGTACCCTATAACAGATACAGTTAATACAAAAAAAATAACATTTTCAAAATATGTATCTTGACTATGATTTTGAGCCTTTAAGCCTAACTGCTAAGCCTAGACAATGGGACTTGCATTGTCATGGTTCAAATAGATTCAGCTAGATTTTTTTTTACTATGTGAGCGATGGGGGTGCTGCTGAGAAACAAAAGCAAAAAGTATGAAGGGCTTGTATGTAAATTTTTACGATATAACAATAATCCGTTAGAAGAAAAGGTGTCTGGAATATTTTAGGACTATTCACCACCACCAGCTACTTCAAAGAATGAAGTATTAAGTTCTATCTTGTTTAATAATCATTTGAATACCCAAAAAAATCAATTTTTGATTCTATAACCAAGGTCTCCATGGTTATAAACCTTTTAACAAAAGAGTTTTAAAAGGTGATACTCAATAATTACCCATATTGTTAAGGAGCTATTTATTTTATTATCTAAGTTATAAAAATTCTTTAAATGGAGCTTCAATTAAAGTTCTGTTCCTATTTAATATTCAAGTCCTAGATTTTTTTCAACTATAGTTTTTAATAGATTCAGGGTTGCGTATGCTTTTTAAGTTAAATATGACAACACCGTTTTCTTCAACTTTATAATTTAATATCTTTACTTAGAAATAAAGGGTATTTATCAATATATTCAATTATATTAAAGCTTACCTATTTAAGATTAATATTTCTAACTCTGTATTTCAGGTTGGGGTTTATTCATTCTAATGTGATTTATATCGTGGGAATAAAAAAATCCGCGATTTAACTCAAAAATATTCGAATTATCTTAATTATTATGATCCTTTTGGTCTTGAGGACAATTCAAATCACATTCTATTGTAGGGATATTTACTAGGCATAGCTAGTTTCTACTGAAAATGCCCGTCCGCGTCGTATAAACCCCCCCTTATCGAACTATTAGAAGTTTTGATTACTTATATCCTTTACCTTTTTTTTTGCTATATTTAAATTCAAAGATTTATTGTGAGTTTAATCAATCCAAATTCTATCTATGTTAGAAGCATAAATTTTAGAAGTTTTTAAAGTAACGCTTTTTAACATGAGTTACAAGAATTACCTTCAGATTGTTTATCGATAATACATAAGATCTAGATCCTTTTTTTTTCTGGGAAATAGATCCATGGGCATAATTTTAGATGTATCATTAAAGCTTAAAGGGATAGTCTTTTAAATAAATATTATTTGTATTGAAGGAAAATATATTGACCTTTAGGTGAATTTTTCTGTCTTAGGTCACTACGTATGGTACCACTACTCTTTCACTTAAATCTGCTAATATGAAAGCAAATTTTTATAATCAAATTTATTACTATCATTGAAACGAAAGAACAGAAAAATAATTCTATTCTCTATATTTAATAAAGACTATAACATGATTTAAATTTATGGCGAGAGTCTCTTAAGAGTTTTTTAATAAATTAAATTATTAAACAGCCTGCTGATAAGTAAGATATGAATAAATACATTACTGCTCTTCGCAGCAATTGGCAAATTTTAGGACGCTGGCTGTTTTTACCAAGCCTAAACAGTAATGGATAAAAACAATAAAATATGCTGGAATAATACAGTCATCCAATAAAGTGCTAATTTATGTTCAGTCTTACGCCGGCTTCTCATATAGCTATATACTATAGAAGTTCTTGCTTCTAATAACTACTTTAAACTGATAGATGTAAAGCAAATAAATAGCAAGGTCCTTACACTAGGTCCGCTATGACTCTTTGTATCCTGCCAGAGGAGGATAAAGAGTTCAAAACTCGTCCTGCTACAGACCTTACTATACAGGGGAGACATTAAAGGGCCTAAACTAAGAGGTAAATAATAAAAACTTATGTTATTTAATCAAGGGAATCTTGCCGGAAGTTGAAAAACTGTAGGCTTACCCTACTAAAACGGGGACATTCTCGACCCCCTATCAAGGGGCCTCGCGTGTAGTCCCTCTGAAGGCTCACCATTGTGAACAAATAATTACTTTGTTCCTGCATAATTGTTCTCATAACTTATAGTTTCACATCCTTAATAACTACATTTCTTAAGGATCTTTTAGAAAATTAAAAGGGTCTATATATTTCCCACGCATTTTTTTTTATAGGCATAAGCTTGCCAAAGCTCGGAAGAATTCATGCATAATAGCGGAAGTATTGATAATTAAAAAAAATTTCACTTTTTAAAACGGCATTCCTTTAAAAATAACTAAAATAAGGCAAGGCCTTTTATATAACATAAAAAGCTATACAATTAATTTAAGGCCTCAAATTGAAACAAGTTACTTTTACTTAATTCTCTATTTTACCCCAATCTATTTTTAGTTCTATTTTTTTGCCTGCATAGGCAGCCCCAAAGCTTAGCGTAATGTTTTTTTTTTACATATTCTTTTTTCATCCCATATAATTAATATTTATATTCATATAAAGGATATCTATCCGAAAGTATTTATTCAATTTACATCAGAGATGTTTTCCTTCGTAGTACCATAAGATTAAAACTCTTTACTTAGAATTATTGTGTTTTTAAGTTGTTAATTTTCCAACCAAATAAAATTCAAACATATTATTATTTAAAACCTCTTAAGTTATATTTAGGATAAACATATCTGTACTTTTCGGTAGTTTCTTACTCTAATCTATGCATAGTTTAAGTTTCAGGTTTTGCGCAAATAAAAAATTTTTACTTTTAGATCTTCACATTTTGTTAAATCAAGCGTTTATTAAACTAAAGAATTCCTTGTTTAAGGTATGATTAAATTTTATCTTTGTTCTATATACGTAGCTATTCTTTCAACATTGATATCAAATTGGTAAGAACATTACAAAATTTTTGATGTTTTTTTTTAATTTTTACCTTCCTCACAAATAACGAACCTTATTTAAAATCTGCTTTAATAAGGGTAATTGCGTAATTCAAACTCTCTTTAATTTATTTATAGAGGCTTCATATTTTCTAGGTTAAAAAGCCCCTGAGAGGCCATAGAAAAATAAGATGAAAACAAATATTTTTTAAATAATGGGTTTGATTATGTAGCTAAAAATATAATAGTTAAGTTAAGAGATTTATACTATTCAAATTTAACGTTTATAATCATCTAAATATTATCATTTGGTTTCAATACATCCTGCAAGTAAATTAAAAGAAAATTTTTTATTTCAAGAGAGCATTCCCAGGTACAAAGCGCTAAGGGAGGGAACAGCACATTTTTTTTTTTTACTAGTCTTGGTTTGCCATCTTTATCCATAACCTTCGGTTCAGGTATGGGAGACGTAGAGTGCTTTATATGTTGTATCTTTTTCGGCTGCTTGTTTTCTTTATGTAAAATAAGCATCATTGGAAGACCTTTACACTTAATTATATTTTTGCTTTTTGATTCCAAAAGCCCTGTTTTGTTTGCCATATCGGGACCCCCCTCCATGAGAGGCCAAAGGAAATTACCAAACCACCCTATTTTAAGACTAGGATAATGCCTTAAGAAAATCATCAAAATTTGGCCGGAGCGGGTTAACAAATACTACTTAACAACTAGTTATTAGATATGTATGAACCCCCTGGTTCACTTAAGTTCCTTAATCTTTATTAAGTAACTGCAAAACATGCTGTACCCTAATAAATCCTGAAAATAAAGCAATATTAGTATAAAGTTGCTATATCTGTTACGCCGTTAGCGGAATTAAATCATCTTTCCAGATAAGCCCATAGATTTTTCCAGATCCTTAAATTTAGCGTATTGTTCTTTTTTTGTTGTCTATCGTTCTTCTTTGTTTCAAGTATTGATAAAAATTATAAAATATTTGAGGGTACAATTATAAAGTTGTTATTATCAGTTAACTAAAAAAAGCAAAAAGTTCAACTACATTGGGAAGATTTTTCGTTGATTTATACTTCTAACCAAATTTTTATCATTCTCGGTTAAGACTATTGTATTTTCTAGACTTTCATAAAGAAATAAAAAATGTTCGGAATATACACCCACTTGAAATAACGTTAATGGCCTAAAAACTAAGTATAAAATAGTCGCAAGGCCTCATAATTTATAGATAGAATATAATTTATAAAATATTTTCCTATATTATATATATAGGTAAGTTACCTTAAGAATTTCTATTATTAAATTTCCATCTAATCAAAGTATAAAGATTATAGAGGGAATTGAACCTATAACTAATGATTTGCAATCAGAAGTGGTAAATCCATTTAACAACATAATTCTTTTTAATTCTAGAGTAGAATATTATAATAAAATTATCATAT
>JACYFI010001227.1:0-10962 GCA_020975735.1 Ophiocordyceps xuefengensis | reverse complement strand
GGATAATTTTATGGTTTTATATAAATTTTCCTTACTTACTTTTTCTCACTTCAGTAATAAGTGAATTCGGTTCTTAGCAACACCCGTTCTTTCGCGGTGAACATTAACCCCATAAAAAACATACAGCAAATAATTTTATGTGTTATCTTCAGTAGAAATTGAAACTTAGATGTATAAAAGTTAGCATTTATTTGTTATTTTTGTTCTAACTAAGAATCTTGTATTTTTGTTCAAATTACTCTTACCATTAACAGCTTTAAATGAATCATTTATGTTAGCGTTTGTACTAAACAAGATCCCCATCCACCAGAACTCGCTGTTCAAGCGGCCCGAAATTTACTGTTAAACATCATATATCTATCCAAAGTAGGTGTGACCCCTTGTACTCAATTAGATAAAAATATATGTCTATCTTTCTATTCAGAAAAAGGTATGGTCACCCAAATTTTTTACAAATAATTTTTGTACTTTGGTTATCCATACGTTGTATCTCTTCTCGCTTTACTTTTTTCCAAACCTTCCATAAATTTATTTTTAATCATCCTTAGATTGATTACCTCAGGATTAATATTAGTGTTCAAACTCCCCTATCAGAATTATACCGCTTCCAACACTCCATTAAAACTGAGGTTTATTAGGGATCGGGAGCGGGATCGTTTATTGTAAGGTAACATACTATTTTCATATAAATTATATTGTCATCCTAGTAGGGTATTCACTAATGAAATTTGGACAATAAACTCATTTCTTTACAAACTAATTCGAGAATGTTATCCAAATTTCAGACTAATCTCTTTCTTTTTAACATCGTTTAATAATATTATCTAAAAAACTAAAATGTTAATAATATAATAAAAATATAATTATATACTTAAATCAGAGCCCTAGGTTTAATTCTCAAGCCGCAAATTGTTAATGCGGGTAGGGAGACGTAAGTACCTATAAGAAAGTCAAATTGTTTTACAAATAACTTTTTAAAGTTTTAACATAAATGTTAGAAAATAAGCTAAATAAAATTTCAATAAAATTTTCAGTCTTATAAAATAACTATTAATAACTCCTACCATCCCCAATCCTATTAAAACAGAATATAGTCGTAGAAAAGAAGTACAATAATATGGATGGTAATATTATGAACTATAATTACATTTTTTAATAACATATCCTACTTATCTCTCAAAACAAATAAGTGAATTTCTTTTGCAATTAAATATAAGAGAAAAACGTAGCGGAATAAAACTATAAAATATTATAAATGTGTTTAAATAAAAAAATTAGGAACTTAAATTTCATTTAATAAAAATTTCAGACGTTTCCCGAGTTAAGTCTAATACACATTAATAGGCTCATCTTGTTTATCAAAATACCATCTAGCGGAACTCATTAAAGTAATAAAAAAATTACCTTGATTAAAATAGTACGAAGTGTATAAAAAATTTGTATAATATTTTTAAATTCAAAGTCCAATTAATGTTAAGTCCTAGTCGTGCTTTTATATGTAAGAACTTGTGCAATACTTATACGAAAAATTAGGCTTGTGATAAAGCAAATCATCAACTTCATAAACCCGAGAAAGTCTATTATAGTGTAATGGTAATCAAACCTACAAAAGAAAGAACTCTACCTGAAGACATATTTGTAAACAAAAACCCTTAAAAATAACTCAAATACATGTTCCTTGGCTACAGGTTAGCTCCTAATTCTTAAACCATAAGATACACACTTGCAAAAAAGCTGTTGAAATCATTCAATTACGTAACTAAATAAAAGTTAGAAAGAACGCCCTAAGGGCGAGACTCGCCCCGGTACTAGGTACCGAAATAAGAATTTTAAATATTGTTTTTGTGAACCTAAAAATGTTGGCCCCTTATCTATTGTAACAGGAAGCAATTGGTTAAGCAAAATCGACTGTAGATGGAAACCTGTAAGGCACCAGTTCCCGTTAAATATGTATTAAATATAAAATACAAATAAATATATATGAAAAAGGGGGAAATTAAAAATTTGTCCATTTCAAGCTTTATTTGAATTTGTACTATATTGGTAATTGGTTTCGATTGAAGGATTTCCATTGAGATATAGAATCAATTGTTACTTACTAATTTTTATGAGTGTTTGCATAAAGCTTAAGATTAATCATTTGATTAAGCCCCCGATTATTAAGCAAAATCCATCTTTTGTTAACATAAATTAGGTTACCCACCTAAAACTTCTAAATTTTAATATTAGCTTCTTATCTAAATTGAATCTAGGGACCGTTAATTTATTTCTTTAAATATGTAGAAAACATAGTATATATATACTACTCTATTAAAATAGATCTTTTAAAATACTGATAACTTATATAGTTTATTTACTATAAAATTCTTTTATATTATATATTTTATTAATAAACATACCGTGAATAAACACTAAACGGATATTTTGCGTAGAATTATCATTTACATTAATATGTAATAGAAGTACCAGTATTTATCAGCAAAGGGCAAATACTGTTCAGTCGATATAATAAAAAGTGTTAAATGGGCAGTAGTTAAATAAAAAAAAATTTGGTTAATATAATCACGTATTTTATTTTAATCAGTAAAAAAAAATTTAAAGCATATTTACATGCTATATAATAAACCAATTTTGTTAGGTTATTTATTAACGTTTTAGTTTTAATAAATCAGTTTATAACTTACTGGAAGGGGAGCTTTTTTAGGGCCTTATCCTGGCGCCATTGTAAGACCCACCTTAGCTTTTAGTTTACGCAGCAGGCCAGGCAGGAATGCATTGGGGTGTAGCAGGATAGTTTTAGTGGAATCTTACGCAAGCACTAAAATGGGATAAGTTTCAGGTCATAAATCAGAAGTATGCCAACGTATCCCCTAAAGGGTGCATGTACGTATTGTTACACCAACCAACGAAACAGAAACAAAAGAAAAAAACAAGTATGGCATAATCAGCAAAGCACTAAGAACAAATTCCAAAATTGTTATTCCGACTACTTAATCTTCTTAGCCAGGAATTTTAATCTTCTCTTGGTATCTATTGAATAGCTACTAGCAATTTCCAAAAGAAGCGTATCTCTGAATTTTTTTTAATCTTAGCTAAATAATTACACATGATCTTTATGTCTGGGGCTGCACAGCACCCTATCTAAAACCATTGAAAACCTTTACGCGTTTTACTTTATTCAGTAACTATGCCATAAGTCAAACCTCTAGTTGTGTAGCAAAATATATATTGTAGAGAGTTGGCAGCACCTTAGTGTAACAATCAATTTGTGCCCGCACCTCGGTCATGAAAGCTGCGCTCACCCAAGCCTTCTACGAATTCATACAACCTGACCTATATTTATTTCTTTCTAATATACGGAAGTATTAACAATCGTATCTATCTAATTTTATCCAAGTATTTAATTATGTATAGAATTCATTAATGATGTTGTGGGTAAATAAACTTATATCAAGAGTATGTTCTCTAAGGTGGTAAGTTATAACACAGCGCAGGGGTATTAAAGAAGGTGTTGGACTTTGAAACGGTTAGATGGTTCTGTTAGTAGATGAAAAGGATACCTTGATGCGTAGGGATTAGGTAATTGTGGTCATAAATGGTTCAGGAATTAATAAGATGGTAGATGATTCACCCTTGAGGGTGAACTTAGAAATGATGAGCTTCATGACCTCCTTTTTTGTGCATTTTATGGTTATGGTATTATATAAAACCCCACTTGTGTATCTGTATTTTTAAAATAAGCACGTCAAACCACCCTGTGTCTGGAATTAATTCCACATACAAAATTTAGATATAAGGGCACGCCACCAAAATAGTCGCAAACCACCAGGAACGGGTTATTCAAATTTCCACATTGTTCATAATGGGACATTAACTAAATTATTTAATATACAACATTATAAGGTAGGCTAATAAAGTAGTAAAAAAATAGAGCGAAGAATTTAGGGTAAGTTTTGCTGGTCAAATTTAATTCTTTTTTTTAGGCAGTACAAACTTTTATGTTGATTTTAAAAGTGTAGTATTTTGGGTTGGGTCCTGTGTATACAGGAAACGAAAGTATTCCCTCGTTATATAGGTATTTTACTAATGACGTATACCTAAGGAATTATCCTATTGTTATATTTACAATAAAGAGGTTTATAGGACTATTTAAAGCAATTACCCTACCAGAGATATGTTAAACGTCTAACATTATACCGAAGGGATGTATCCTAAATTACTTGAAAAAAGAACACTAATCTCAAATAATATTCAGAATCTCATTTTAATTTACATCAGATAACGATTGTTCTAGGAATCTAGTAAAAGAACCACGAAAGAACTACGATTAAACAATGTAATTGAATAGGCTGCTGAATAATCAATAGATTTTACAAGCCTTAAGAAATCCCTTAATGGGCAATTTTCAGTATAATCCGTGATAAAGATAAGACTCCTCCTATGAAATGAACAGTTAAAGGTGTACCACAATTACCCTAGAGACATGAAGGTAAAAAACCAATAAGATCAAATTAGGCTTAATTTGAGCTTAAACCTTCTGTAGAGAGAATATCAGATCTAGTCCCAGTTCACGTTAAAACTCCCCCTGTCGCCAAACCATAAGACCCACTGATATCAAATCGTGTGCTATCCTACTTAATAGAACCTCTCGACCTTAATAGTTACGGTTTACTAAAAGCCTCAATTAAGTTAATATGAAAGCATGAACCACGAAGAAATATGGAATAACCTCTTTCCATCATGTGTAGTCTATTAGTACTAAACTAGCATAAAGAAATGAGTTATGGTTTCCTTAATAACAAAATATTATAAAATATAATCTTAATGTGAACTTTGGAAGCATAGGTAAAATTAGTCTGGAACATACCCATATTAGACTTAACTTTAGGACAATCCCCGGCTTAAAACAATATACCTCCAAAGGGTGTGACCCCGACCGTTAGCTAGCCTTTAGTAGTAATTATTAACCATAACACCGCTGTTTTTTATACAGCAAACGCTATTAAAATAGTCCCCCCTCAAATAAAAAATATTTGTTGTTTTATATTCTACATTTAATTTATAAATAAAAAGTATCAAAAATCGTACAACCCATAGGTAGATGTATAATCTAATATTTAGATAATAATAAGATAAATGGAGCACATAAATGTAAAAGAATAAACTTTTATACTACGCATTTTTTATTATCAAAACCCAAATAGACCCAGTAATCATAAATAAAGAGCTAAAGATACTTTCAAGAATTATATAAGAATAACATTATATCATGTCATAAAATACAGGCTAATAATACCCGGTTTCAAAATAGCATTGTTACTAAATAAGATTTTTTATATCTTCTTATTTATCGAATCTCAATTGTAGTAACGCTATCAGGGTATTATTTTATGTGAAGTTAATAAAATAAAGTATACCGGGGTCTACCTCTAGACCCTAAATAAATATCAAAATAGTTGTATATTTATTAATGTTTTGTAAACATCTTGCAAAATTTGAATAGTAACTATTATTTTAATACTGATAAAATGAAATTGAAGATCATAACTTCAAGTTTATTACACTAGTATAAGTACTATTTGATTTTTTTGATAGGTGGAGGCCTACGTAAGCTTTTTAAAATTTCTTTTTCTTAAAGTAGGGGTTTAACTAGAATATTATAATTGCCACCCTAAACAAGGTATCAGTAAAAAAAAGAAAATAACATTGTACAAAGATATTATCTTTGAACTTTGATTTTTTACTTTTAAGCTACTGCCAAAGCCCAGGACCAATGGACATGAATTTAGGTGAAATCGTTGGATCTGATTTTTGTTCTTGCTTGCTTTTGCAGGCTGGCGAAGCAGCAGGACAGCCGGCGGCTGCTGCGACAAAAAAATAGCAGACTCAAGATTTAGTGCGGAAAAACATTTTCTAGCCAAGCCTTCCAGAACATAGACAAATATCGCATAGAGCACTCCTCCCAAAACCATTATAAGCTAAGCATTCGGGTTAAGTACGCCACAGGGAGGCGGGCCTGTTGCCCTCTGAGGTAAAGGGAACCGGCTTTATTTTTATTAAGGGCAGAAGCACAGCACCTAAGACTCCTAATATTATCTTTAAAATAAGGGAATAATCTTGACTACTAGGTATATTATTTAGGTGGTTAATTTTTAGTTAAGGCCATGGCAGCCGCCCGCGGACTTCTAATTTTCTATTAGCTATAGCAATAACAAATGAGGGCCACCCTTATTAAGAATTATGCAAGCTATTATATAACTTTAATGTCGTTTCATTATTGCATAAACTTTTTAACGGAATATACTCCACTTTAATTAGATTCTTATAATGTAAATACTTTAATTTATAAAATATACCCCAAACATTTATAATAAAGCTAGGATTAATAATATAAACACTGCATATAACGATATAGGCAGTAAGACAGGTTCAACCAGAAGGTCCATCAACTGGTCGAAATTCTAATCTTATGAAAAAAGGAGGCCAGGCATTCAAATAAATTCACAAAAACAATATGGCTTTTAACCTTAAAGTTAAACTGACAATACAACCCCTTCGTTACATTAGAACTAGTAAAAATTGTCTGTTTTAATAAAAATTCGTGATGTAGTTCATTCCAGATCAATAAATATGCATGTTATAAAAAGTTAATGGAATCATCAAAAATATAAATGAAAATCGAATTGTTTTAATACAGCCCTAAGATAAAATACTTAATTAATATACACATTAATACAATACTGAAAGCTATTCGGGCTAAAAAAGAAGCAAACGAATATTAACACGCGTGTTCGGGGTCATTTAAATCCGCCTAACCTAATTCAGATTCGCGTGGTGTATTCTTATTTTTTTTTTCTTTTTATAATGTTTGCACAAACGATTTTGTGTTTACGAAAGCGTGAGCACATACTACAGTACGCCACTAAATTCTAGTGCTTCCAATAATTTAAGTATAAACCAGTACTTGGTATTAAGCTTTATAACTTTAAGAGCTTATGCGCCTCTTACTGTAAACCCTAGATGATTTTAATTGGTTTTATGCTAATTCTACATAGTTTTAAAGTTTATATTAAATAGCCATCTTAGGTTACTATTATTACTTAACCTAAAGGGTATTTATCTTTGCTTTACGCAGATCTTAGGGCCTTGGGCATTTCATATACGGCGCTTTTTGGCTATGAGGATTTTAAACTTACGGGGTTTCATCTTACCTAATCTTTATTTAGTATTCATTAGATTCTATAATAAACCTAAATTACTGTAGCAATAGCACTAAAAAATTTTATTAAAAGTATTAATTTTCATTAGATATAATTTAACTAGTTTCTAGCCTCAGTTAAATATTTGTGGCTAATCCTTTTTCCTATGGTATGTAAACATACTGTGATATACACTTAAAACCGTATCTAAACCATTCTTTAATAATGGCTTTTTGTTGCTGCTGCGTTGCGTGGGCTAGCCGCATTAGAATTCTATTTTTATATTTTTAAACGTGCTCATTAAAGCTCAATTATAAAGGGTCTTCGTACTGGTCTTATATTACTGTTTCACTGTTTTCACGTATTGATCACAATAATGAAATACCTCCTATACCTTTCATTAAGAACCCTTTGGTGTGAGCTTTTATAGAAATCTTTAATCGTAAAAAAATCTTTAGATTAAAATACTTGAGGTTTAAAATATTAGTAGGCACAAAGTTGTAGAGAGGGAAGTATAATATGCCTACAAGAGATTAGTATGAGTACTTCCTGAGCAGTAAAAGGTTAAACTCTATTTACAATTTACTACCGTTATAAGAGGAGGTTAATTATATTTCACATAACCTTAAAATAAATAAGGAAAAAATCGGAATATATCTTACTTTAGGATTAGGTTTAAACCTATATTATAGTTTCATAAATTAAATTCGTTTTAGTTAAGAGCTTGCGCCCCTCATACCTTTAGATTTCCTAAAATGGCTTGCTGTTATACTATGTTTGCTGTTTTTCCTAGCACCAAGCTATTCCTGAAGTCGGAGAAAAAAAAATGCAATAATTCTTAATAAATTATCATTTTAAAGTTGTCATTAGTAAAAATCTTTTGCACTACCTATGTATTGTTTACATTATAGTATTAATTAAATACCTCCTTTGCCTTTAAAATACTCATTTGTATAGAACCTATACAAGTATCAATAAAATTTTTTAATCATTAAGCAATGGCAATAGACTTGAATGTCCGGGGTATTTATTTACAAGGCTCAAATGGCTAGGCTGATTTAAATGAAGATTAAAACACTTCTTTTACTATAGGTGGTATTTTTTAATGCTGTATTTTTTTTGCGGCTATTCGTCAGCCACGGCAAGAAAAAAAAATTAGTTAGTATGCGCGAAAGTATCCAAAAATACTTTATTTAGTGCTTAAACCCTTCGGCTCGTTAGAATAAGGATAGACTTTGTAAGTAGTATATTAAGATTTCGATTAATCACTAACTACTCCCCATATAAGCCCTGGAAATAATTTGTTTAGTATTATAAATTAGTAACGACATTCCAACCCTATAGTCTCGTAAGATTTACTTTAAGTTACTTCCCGGCTGATGTTTACTTAATAAAGACATCCAGCAATTTGTGATCCTTTTATGAGGGACCAATCTAAATAATCCTCGGCTAAATCCGAAGGGAGCTAATGTCTGTCTTCATGGTCTACAGACCAACAACGACAATTATTAGTATACTAAATAAGAGGGAAAGCATAATCATAGCATATTTTGGAAACATGTTACGTTACTATTTTAAATTAAACTTTTTCGTTTATATCAACTATTATATTACTAAATAATGATTAAGAACTAATTCATAGCTATTATTGGGGGCTGTCTTTCCTTAAGACCCTCATAAGAAAGCATATTTTACTATTAGCACTTCATCTCCGACTTAAATAACTATACCATAGGTAGCTAAAGAGAAAAACAGCTTTGCATAGAATAGTATACTAAATTCCAATCACCTAAAGGATAATCCAGCCCATATGTGTAATACAGCCGTCAACCTTTAATTAAAAAGCGAAGAGTTAATGGTACTGCTGCAACCTAAAACAATAAAATTAAATTTAGCTTCGTAGGTGCAACAACCTGTTTAAAAATAACTTTTAAAGCATCTGCGAATGCTGGTAAATAACCGGTAATACCGGAATTCTCCTTTTATATCAAATTATGTAAGAGCTACTTACCTCGCGGACACACCTCCAGGAAAGTTCTAGGACTTTCTCCCAAAATAGTTGTAAAATATTAAAGTATACCAACCTATCCCATTAACAGAGTTATAAATTTATACTACTGTAACGTTTTTCCGAAGTAGGGTCTGACTTATTATCTTAACATGTAAAAAAGGGTGGGCTCAAGAAGCTACGGCCTCTTAAACCACCCATACCTATTTTAGTACGATGAATCTGCATACCTAACTAAGGCTGCCATTGGTGCGGATTGCCTATTTTCCTTTCGGTGCTTTCTATATTGTTTTTACTTTACTCTCGAGTTTCCATTACCTGAGCGCATTATTAGTTACCCTGATACATTTAAGTTTAAAATGCCTTTTAAAGGGGGGTCTCCTCATTTGATGATGTTTTAGCAAAAGTCACTGTCTGTCAAGGCCCGAGTAAAGTATGTTTAACTACCTTAACTTAAAATTTTTTATGCGCGTGCTGAAAGAAAGCTAATCCCATTAACTGCTATTTATATAGGGTAAATGCGTTGCCCCTAATATTTAACTATGTTTTAGTACTTATTTTATAATGTGCTTTAGGGCTATCTTAATTATAGTACATAAAATAGGGTTTAATTATTAGTATTTAGTAATTTAATTTTATAATTTAACTTATTTTTTAAAACAATTATATTTAACTGCTTTTCGCTTTCGGCCGGGCATTATTAAATAACGTTTCTTTTTCTTAGCCGCAGCTGACAAGCTTACGTTGGTTTAAATTCATGGTAAAAATATTAAATATATATTTTTTCACTACCTTTTTAAGATTGCTAGACTCATATCCCCGTTATTTAATATAGATCAGTAATTACATTAACATAGTTAGCAATCTTTTGGTTATCTGTCTACCTGTAAAATGAATCTTGTAAGTACTTAAGTTGAAGGCATTATAATTCAATACTCCTACAATTAATTAAAAGTTTTTAAATGAATATATTTCCCTTTAATTTTTTCCTAGTTCTAAGGTCTAATTTCTACTAAATATTAATTACCCTTAATACCTCCTTATTTCATTTATCTAGGTTGATTATTTATTCTGTGTTTATTGTAAAAGATTTTAGCTTATTTACCCCTTTGTAGCATTAGTATACTTTTAATATATACCATATCTTCATATTTGATAATATTCATACCGTTTTTAGCTATAGGTACGATTAATTCTCAGATCCCTAGCATTCGCTTACTAGTTTTTTCTAAAGTTCAATAGTATTCTTCTTTATAGTTAAAACAAGTACTTTTTTATAAGGAGTCGCAAGCTCTTGTATTTAAAATAAAGCATTGTAAAAGGGTTTCTTTCAGCCTAACACCTAAGTAAATTAGATAACTCATTAATCTAACTGATTGACATACAACTAAAGTACACTTATTTGTCCATTACCTATCGCGAGAAAAAATTATTTAATACCGTTAGAGGCACGTAACAAATAATTTGATCTCTAGTTGTTCTGAGAGTTAAGTGATTCATTAATAATCCTAAAGTTTGAAATATCATTTAGATTACTTTTAAATGGAGTATTGAAATAAAGAGGTAATAATTTTTGGCTGCAAAGCGTTAAAGAAGTTTTATCGTTCTTCGCATTTTTATGATTGCAAAATTTCTAACACAGAAAAATTCCGAAATTTATTCAACCGATAGTTTTTGTTTTCTTTTTTTTGTAACATAAAAAAATCTAAACGGCAATGAATTCTATCGGTCAAATTACATGTAAGATGGCTTTTT
>JACYFI010001225.1:0-13531 GCA_020975735.1 Ophiocordyceps xuefengensis | reverse complement strand
AAATAAAATTTTAAGATTTTACTTTTCTACGTACATAGTAGTATCCAACAGGTTTTTTACTTTATGTTGGGCGAAGCCCATTCACTTATATACTTTTATATTCTAACATAGAGAAACACTCCTCTGATTTTATTTTAAAGGGATTAGAACAAATACATCTACTGATATTATGGAAAGTGTCTAGAACACCTAGTCCTTAAATAGGCGTAGTTTCGCTTAAGCACATAAAAATTTATTCGAGGTGATTTCGACCACCCATATTACCTAACACCACAAATTTTATGTCTTCCTAAATTAAGACAAGAGATAATATTATTTTATTTTTGAACTTTTATACGAAAACCATAAGCGAATTTAAGCTGGTTCGCGCATGGCGAAAGCTAATGGCTTGCACGCTTTAAAAAAAAATCTTTTATTAACAAATATGTTCAGCATGCTAATGCTGAATTTTTTTTGTTGCCGGCCATACTTCGGTCAGCACGTATAAAAAACTAAAAATAGGCGCGAAAGAAGAGATTTGAGATTTACTAGCAATAAGAACAACGTTTACAAAACACAACAAAGAGCCTTGCGTGGCCGAAGTATGCCAATCCCCTTTAATTGGTAATTCTTAAAAAATAAGGGAAAATCGGGAAGTCTTTAAAATAATCTTTAAAGGCAGATATATAGCTTTAACAACTTCTGCTTCTGAAAGAGATATAACCTGATTTAAAGTGTTAACTAATTTTTACCGTTTATTACCTCATCCATTGGTGTTGTTGTAGTTATAATAATTCCTGTAATTAAATAAGAAAAAACCTGTAGCATATAACTGTTAAGTGCGTTGCCTATGCTCGCCTTCTGGTTTTTTACATTAGTTAGGTTACACCGAAAAACAAGGAAAAAACAACCATCCGCACGGAAAAACCCTGCAATTTCTCAATTATATTCAATTATAATCAGGCAAGCTTACCATTAGTCAATGACACAAACCTTTTTTTTGTTGTTGGCGCTTATTCAGTTGCTCGTTAATAAGAAATAATTGAAGCTCTTCATTTTATTGATTGATCAACACTTACGCTAATAAAAAGAAACAAATTCTCTATTATAGATAATTTGGACTTGACCACAACCGAATATTTAAAATCAAAGTTGTACCTAAAACAATCCCTGCTCCCTAATTCCGAGCATATCTATAAGTAATATTAAGCTTTACGTGCTTTAATGTAGATATCAAACTCTTTACTTATTAAGGAGTTTCTAATTTTATTTAAACTTTAGAACCATATTTCCAAATTAATTAACAAATCAATAGTTAGGCAAGGAGTCCTAAAATCCTATAGGGCTTACACATTTGGTAGGCCTTCTCTCCTCTTCTGTACTAGCATTAGTATCTTGGATAATGGTATATACAAATGTTTTAATGTGGAATAATTACTTCTCCGTTAGAAAGTAAGTACAAAAAGTTATCTTTATTATGCTTGTCAGAATATCAGCTTGGTAATTCTCTAAAACCGAATTCTTTACAAAACACCCACCTTTTTTCAATATGTTACTTTACAAGGGTGTTGTTACAATTTTCTATTGCTTGATATTCAACTGCAATCATTTACCGATAAGTAGTAAATTATTAACGTAATCTTAGTTCGATGTAAGCAGAGAAATTAGCCCCTATCAACATAGTTCAAACATTTATACTGTATAATTTAAGACCTGCGCTCTTGTAGCCTAAATGTTTCACGTTGGTGGTTGATTTGAATTATTATTCCATTAGTTAATTAAAAATAATATATCTGAAAGTTTAATAAGGCTTGCGCCTCTGACAATTAGAGTCTTCCCTCATTATTGGTCATTCATCATTACTTTTTAATATGATAAAAGAGCCGTACAACACTCCGCCCTACTAAAACAAAACTGTTAAAATCCTATCCAAATCTATAAACCTATGTGTAATTGTAATAATTTTTTATATTATTTTTTTCCTTAAATATAAAATTAAAGTATTGTGCATACGGGGGGCATCAGATTTTGAACTGACAACATCTGAGTGGAAACCATAAGTTCCTAACGATTAACCTAAATACCCCGTTGGGTACAAAGCCCTTTCTGCTTTTAATCTATATTTATTTTATACCATTATAATAGCTAATTCAAAAATCAATAACCCTCATAACTCCAATTATAAAAAATTAACATTTTACCTTAAAGTATACCTTGAGTATAATTAGATATATATTAATAACCAAACCCCTCTTTGTTTCCTATGCCTTTTTAGTTTTTATTATTTTAGCTGATAAAAGGCATATTGCGCTAGCGCGTTACTTGCGATCACCAAGAAATGCCACTATAATAACTCATATATCATTTAATATAGAGCTCTGTTTGCAGCCTTAATTATATTTGCAGATAATTTAAGGCCTGCTAGGGTGGTGTCAAAACACCAGCATACATGCCACATATTATTAACTTTATAGCCTATGGAGTGTCTGGAAAACCGAACACTGAAACAGGCAAAATGCAAAGTTTTACGGTTGTTTCGCAAATGTAACTAACACCCCGCCTAAAAGTATAAGTTTTATTAATTCAATTTTTCTTAGCCAATTTTTTTTTCACTGTTTTAGGCATAGCATAGCCTAAAATCAAACCCGTAAGCTAAAATGGCATTTATAACTTCTTTTGTGCCGTATCTCTTACTTTTTTTGCGGCATACTCGTCACACGCAGAGAAAAAATTAGAAGTATGCCTCCCTACAAAGAATTATACAATAAACCTTACTAAGTTTATAAAGTGTAAAACAAATTTACATCCTGCCAGGTCTGGTTTCTGATTTTTATTTACCTCGTTTTCTCTTCCCATATAAAGGAGAGCTGATCGGGGGCAGCTACTAAAAGATTAAAGATTTTCATTTTTCTAATATATATTAAAAAAAAGAAGCAGAATATCTTCCTAATTCAACAAGGGGATGATACAAAACATCCAATTTACACGCAATGTAATAAATGTTGTCTTACGCTATATAACCTTTCTTGTTATTAATTACAGTAAGATCTAAAGGATGCAGGCTAAAAATAGCTTAGAGCTCGTTAGCCAGAATTAATTAATTTTTTAAGGCTTTAGGGGATCGAACCCCTACCATTTTCAAGTATAGAAAGTCATTTGTCAATTCACCATTAATACTGAGGTCCCTTCACTGACCCCAGCGGTAAGACTTAACTTACCAAACCAAAAAGCAATTATAGTGCTCTGCCGGGCCAATTTTGAGCTTCACGGGCTTACTTAGAATACGGACAAATTTGAATCAGGTTGTAAAGACAAAAGATTATATCAATCTAATTTTTTCATACTAAAATTCTCGTGTATATAAATTCCTAGTGTTAAACAAATAACCAACACCCCTGTATGTCGGGCCAAGCTACTCTTTTTTTCATAGCAAACGGGAACAAACATTTAGGGAGATAAGAGAATAATGACCCAACAAGAAATTTGTGAATGCTCTTGAAGAAAGTGCGATTATTTCTTCTAGGTATTAATAGTTGTTAGACCATTAATGCTAAAAAGATTTCAATTGGTTGGGCTGCGCCCTTTATTTATTCTTGTTAAAAATAACTTTGACAAGCTCTAAAATATTTTATTAGAAGCCGGGTTAGCGTTGGGCCACCCAATTGTAAAATAATACTTTAAAGAATTCTTCAGAAAATTAAATTAAATAGAAGATCCTTTACATAATTAGTCCATACCACACTTATTTATTTAAATCTTATTTACTTTTATTTGAGATCTCAGGAATAAAACTATTCAAAACTCCATAGAGCTTGCGTCTTGTCATTTTTTATGTGCCTTAATTTTTATGCCCCTTACCAAGGCTTTTGGCTAGGAAAAATTATCGCGAAAACTAAGATATAGCATAAAAACTTATCTGGGTATGGGACTTGAACCTCAATGGACACGCCAAGGTAGGCTAAGCAACCCTCTCCTGTCACTACATTTGCCTGGCACTTACGAACTCAAAAACTATTATTAAAATTCAAATCTCCAGACATACAGGCCTTGGGCTAATAGTAGGTTCCAACACTTTTTTTTTACTTGATTAGAGCAGTATCTTTACAAGTTTAGCTTAATAACCCTGTTTGTGCTTATTTAGGGTGCTTTAGCGATTTTTTTCGCTTGCTCACTAGGCTAAAGCGAGAAAGCAGCAAAAAATCACAAAACAACTATTTTGAATATTATTCATATTATTTATAAAGTTAACTCAATCTTAATTGCTTGCTTGAAAGGTTTAAAATTTAGTAGATTAATTAAAAGCATCAATAACACTTTTTTATAGGCCGGTGTTATGAAACTACATACGTTCTAAATTTTTCTGGTTGTTGACGAAGTCATTCCCCGACCATAAAAAACATATATAAAAATTTCTAAAATTTTTTTGAATATAAGATTATTCTTGGCAGACTTTTTCTTAGGCTAAGCTTCCAAGGCATAAGAAAAATAAAGGTGCACAATTTGAATATAATTACACTAATTTTCCATCTACTTTTTTTAGCTGTTTTCTTATAGACTCCCCTGCGCTGACAACAGGGAGCGCGCCTTGTAAGGGCGCTTTAACAGGATAGTAGAAGAACATTCGCGCGAGCCACTCAGGGCCTGCGAAAGCGGAAGCCACGGCTTATTTTTTAATATAATAGAGGAAAATTCAGAAGCTTCTAAATAATTACTATCAGCCTATAGTTAGGTCCATAGCTTCGCCAATAAATAAAATCTAATTACAGAGATATCGTCCTATGTGTGCGTGGTATGTTACGTTTTACCAAACACCAGCCTGTAGTAAAACTATAAAGCAAAAGTATTTTGCTTGTTTTAACTACAAAAAATTATATGGTTTTTTTGGCATCGAGTTAAGAAACCTCCTCTTAAAATCATTCAGAAATCCCAGAGTTGAGTTTAAATTACAATTATATTAAATTTTATGGCCAGGGCCGCTCAAAATTTGTTTACATATTTAAGCTGCAAAGTAGAGTCTCAAATATATACCTATTTCACTTTAGAGCCTATCTTAATTTATGGAATAGAAGGACTACTTGTACTTAAAGAATCTTACGCAGAAAAGATGTTCTTAAATTAATGTTCGAGCAGGTATTGCTTTTACCAGATTAAGGATAATAACGCTATACGCGGGCGTATGGTCTGCCACCTTATACTCCGGGGACATGGAGCCGGATACGTTTTTGACTGTACATCGAAACACAGATAGACTAGACAGGATTCGAACCCGCGGTGTAGATTGAAAGAAGCATGTCGTAACCGCTCAACACCAATCTTTTTTATTTTTAAATGAGGCTTAAAAAGCAGAGCCCGAATTGGTTTCCACGTATTCTTGCTGGCTCCTTACACTACCCTATACCTTTTAGTTATTTTTTGTTTTGTGTTATAGACTGATTTAATATAGAGAAAGTGCATAGGTGTGTATTTGTATTTAATTTGTTCATGCTTAGTTCTTAGTTAATTGTTTGTTTCTTGTAAATTTTGACCTTTATATCATCTGAAAAGACAGGTGGACTAAGCGGAAGCTACGCTTCTACAAAAGCGGAGAAAATAATGCAAAGCCCATAACTCCTTTTATTCTTAGGACAGAGAGGCAGCTAAAAAATCCGAGCCTTTAAGCCCTTGCACAACCCAAACACGGATAGGGCACATTTTTCTTTAAGGCGAAAGTACCATGCATTTTATGCCTGACCCTTATCCTCTTAGAGATAGTAGCATGCTTGACCCTTAAGGGGTTCGAAAAGACGGGAAAAATACAACGACAATCGTCTACCTGGCAAGACATAAACAAGTGAGAGTGCGCTGATTATACAAAGGGAACAAATATGCTTAAAGATAAGGCAAAGCCTTTGCAATACAGAATATACATCAGATAATTGCTAATATACTAAATGTTAGCCCCCGTGGTTCAAAGTAGATTGCACTTGTTCCATTGATTTACAAAAGCAATTCACATTCCTTTATGCTTAAAACCAGGGCCATAGATATATTTATAAATATGAAATATTTAAATTATGTACTTTCATTCTATTCAAAAATCTCAAATTCGCTACGGATAAAACCTATAAAATTTCGTAATAGTATTATACGTATATTTACAGAAATATCTTTAAGATAAGTTTTTTCGGTTGCCTATAATGCTTTTCGAGCACTTATTTTAATATACTTAGCATTCCTTACCGATCTTATGCTAATACTAATTTGTCTAGTAAAAGAAAGAATCCTTTATGTATAAATTACAAACAGAAATTATATTATACAAAAGCCTTTCATATATAATTAAAATTTTTTAAGGCACATAAATCAACAGTGAACCATAAGGTATAACATTTTTAACCTTATAAAGTTAAACTGTCTTCTTGGTTCGCTTCCGTAAAAAAGTTTGTTCTTATTTTATTTTCTTAGATTTCCCTTCTAGAGATAGAAACCATACTAGTCGTCACGCCGTAACCTTAACTCAGCTCTATGCAACTTTTTAAAACCCGACGAACAGTCCGCACCCTACCCTAGTTCTGCGCCCTACTGCAGGATTAACTTTAAGCCGACAATTCGCATGGTGGCCAAACCCGGCGCAGTACTTTTTGCAAATTCTGCCAAATTAAGCCTGTTCTATATGTTATTTCATTTTATCCTGTTTCCTTTCTTTCAAAATGGATTCAGACTATGTCTTCATTTTTGATTCTTAATTATTTTAGATTTCCCTTTAAATAGCTACTCTATTAAGCCAAACCCACTTTCTAATCCGTAACACTATTTGAGATAAATAAATCTAGTAAAATTCTTCCTCTATCATGGTGCATTCCTTCTAACGAAAGGTATGCCCCACTAATTCTTTTATTTTAGCCGGAGGGCTCATCTTTTATAATCCTCCATTTAGTGTTAAATGACTTTTTATCTCAATTTAGAGTTTCAGCACTTACCATCATTCTTTCAAAATCCCTGTGATTCTTTCAGTACCTTCATTATCTTATTGGTGTGAAAAAACGTGAGAGGGAATTTCTTCATTAAATGTCGAAAATTTTGTAACAAACAAATTACAACCATGAAATCGTGACTACTTTTTGTCCTTAAAGATATCCCGAATTATTAGTTAAAAGAGTCTAAATCTATCGCATTAACCTCTATATCTCGGACTGTGTGTGATAATGGAAAAACAATTGCACTTTTGTCGTACCTAGTTTAGGATTTCGATTTTTTTAAATAATTCCTTGCATTTTTTTTCTGCCAAGCCGTTGCAAAGGCATAGAAAAATACAGCACAAAAAAACAACCTCCAAAGAAGTAAAAGCAGCCTAATCACCTTGAATCCTGGCATATTTTTTATTTATTATGAAGCGGTCTATCCTAGAAGATTTATCAGGGGAAGGCCTCCTTTAATCGTTAGTTAAGAACCTCATTTCTAAATTTGCCTTAAATACTTTTACTAATTATATTCTATTCCCTTTGAAAAGACAGTTTAAAGTGTTCTTATTTTTCAAATATGAAAACTTAGTTGGCGCACGAAAAGTTTATATGTCTTCCTAAATTTTGGTGGCTTGCCTCATAATTGGATATCTTTCGAAAATGACCTATTACACACCCATAAATCTAAAATCGGTGTGACTTTAGAACTTGCAGGCTTATCAGTATGATTACCTTTTAGAACTCCTTACTTTTCCCCATGTTTATTTTATTTTTTTTAATATAAGCTTTGATCCTTTTTAATGTGTGCACGAGCCGCGCAGGCGCGCCAGCTATGATTGAAGAGATTAATCCCAGCTCAAAAGTTTCTATTCTTTTCTTATGAACAAAACTCCAAAACGCCATTAACTAAAACACAGTATAGTGTTAAAAGGATCAGTGTTGGGAACTGTAACGTTAATTTGTGAAGAAAGCTTGTACCTATAAGATTACCCAGCTTGAAAATCCAAAACCTGTCTTTACAGAAAAAGCTCCAAATACAGTCGTTTTGAGTTATAATACTGAATAGGATACATTTGATTAGAATTTACCTCTAAATAAATACTAATTAAACCCTTTGAATGATGAAATCTAACATATCTTTCAATCCTCCTTTCATTTTTACATGAAACTATACAGACCCGATCCTCTCTATAGTCGGTTTAGTTAATCTACTTTAATTTCTAATTTTATACCTCTCAAATATTTTTTTTATAACCTATTAGGAAATCTATATTGTATTATGAAATTTAGAATTAAGTCTATTTATACAATCCACCTGATATTTGTGCGGTGGCCGTTACTATGTTAACTTTGGGTGTTCAGATAAGCAGGGTCCACAAAAAAAATTACTTCTCCAGAGCCACGCCCACAAATCTTTATCCTTAACCGGAGGCCATAAGATTTGTATACGAACAGAGCAGCAGTATGAATTTAAATAGAAATGAAATTTTAAATTTTTTATATTTTGTGCGTGGGCCACTTAAAATAAATTTAATTGTTTTGAAGTTTGGAGTAGTAGCTTTCACTTTCTCTGCTTCCGCTGTCCCCCTCATGGCTTAAGCTAAGTATTTAATCGATTAACAGCGTAAAATATAGGGCTCTATTTTAATTATACCTAAACATACTTCTCACCAATAGAAAATTTTTTTTTCGTTTTTTAATTTTAAAGCTTAAAGCATTATAAAAGATCTTGTATTATATGCAATAGATTCAAATTTAATTATATTATATTATTTATTTTATTTTTTATTATTTTATTGTATAAATTTTACTTAAAATAAGGTAAAAATATTGTTTATTTAAGATTTATAAACTATTAAATTTAAGAGCAATTTACATTAAGACATAATTTTCTTTTATCATTCAACATGTTGTATTTCAGTATTTAACTCATTAAATATAACTTTCTATTTTTTCAAATAAATATTAATGGAATTTTATAAATATGGATTAAAATATTTTTATTTATAATATTTAGAGTGAGGTTTCTCAGGAGTATGGACCGATTCAGATATGAAAATAGTAATTCATACCTGATATTTTCTTGTTTTAAGACTATAATTATTGGAATAATTTTGTATATTCGTCACTTGCCTGACTTCGCAGGGCTGAGGCCTTTTTATTCTTTATGCAAAGCCATCAATTTTCTCTAATAAAGACAAAAAAACTTTTATTTAAATTGATACCTTTTTTTATTTAATTTCTTAAATATTTTTTTTGTATCTTAAGGCTTTTCTCCCTATTTACAATATTTAAAAGTATTATTGCTGTTTATTGTTTGGATGTTAATTCCGCGTTAACTACATATCGATTCTCTTAAAAAAATTCTTCTCTTTTTAAGTAGTATAAATTTTTTAGAAGCCTACCGAAATTTAATGAAATTTTTGCAAGATATAAATCTAACAAATAACCTTTTACTTATTTTATTAATATGTTATTTTATAAAGGTATTAATTTTTTTAAATTATTCTTTATTAAAACATATAAAATAATGTTTTCCATTCTTTAGAAACGAAGGTAAAATATTTTTATTTTTTCAGTCGTCCTCCCGTTTTTTTCTCAAGTGCAATTGGTCTTTAATTAGTATTCAGAGTTTATTGTGTTTAAATATTTCAGGATTGGGTTTTATGTGTTGGGGCTCTCTTTTAATTCATACAGCATATTCCCTATAGGGATCAGCTTTAGTAGCTGATTCTCTTGAACCGTGATCCGGAGGTATGGATATGCAAGACCTCGCACAAAGAGAAGAGCATCAAGATTTAATTCTTACTTTTTTTCTTTAAATAATATATATTACACAAATTTGGGTATATTAAAGGATAATGTTTAGTACATAACACGTCACCTTATGTGTGTGAACGGTTTTTGTTTTAAACAATATTTGTTAAACATTAAAATTCGCTTCACAAGTTTCTATTTTCTAGTAAGAGTTTCTTGAAAATTTTACCCCAATTATGATTAATAATTTTATTTCTGGCTTATAGAGCGTAGCTTGCGCTCACACTAAGACATAAATTAATAAAGCCCAAGGTTTCCAGTCATATTTTTCGTGTCGCTTGCATATTCCTAATTGCCGCGCAAAGTAGTTCCCTGCTGATGTAAGACCAATGGGTGTACACCCCTATCCCTTTACACCCTAGTCTTTACGTAGACAATGAGGATCAATAAGGTTTAGGCCAGGGATAGTTAGCGGTTGGTTTTCTTGTAGGCTAAGACGAGTCTTATTATTAATTAATTACGAAGAGCTAACCACTTAAAAGCACAAGGACAAAATATACCTCATAAAATATAAAAATATTAAAGAAAACAAAGCCCCTAGCGTAGCTTTATCTCAAAGATCGAACATTTCTATCACTTTGCATCTTGTGATCCTTATGCCCTGGCTTTACTGCAACCTGTAAAGATTTGTAGATAAATCAAACAGTAACGGCAAGACTTTAGCCGTTGAGCTTTTCAGAAATAGTTTGAAAGAACTAAAACTATTCCGTTTTTTCACACCGAGCTTGCTCGTGTAACAAGCAAGAATAAAAGAAAAAATACGCTCTAAATATTAGATAACTTTATCAGCTTAAGCATAAAAGCGCCGCCTGAAAAAATTTTACATATAATTATTTCAATTTATCTCTAATTTCTTAACCATAGTTATAAAGCAATCTACCCTCAAATTATAACCTAAGTAATTACGTGTTATAATGGGGCTGCTATAATATTGTTATACTCTAGGAAAAAAAACATACAGTGCCCCCAGCAAAATAATAAATGATCTATATATGATATAAAATAGTTTAGATTACTAAATAGCAACAAGAAATTTATAAATTTATTAGACACACCTGTTTTAACTCTTTTACAGGGGTCTGTTTGCCAATAAACTGGGTCTCCTGAGTCGTAGTCTTCCTTAAACCAAAAGGTCACTACTATTAAAAAAAGTATAACTGAAATTGGTTGGGAAGATTTTACTATTTTATAATTTATTATTGTTTTCTATATTTAATCATTTCTTGTTTTTTTTTTATAGCATAGCTTGCGCAAAAGACGAAGCAAAAAAAGGCGCTAGTAAAGCCAGGATTTTAATCATAACTCATTTATATACCTAAACCAATTCATCCATATGAAAAATAAGATAAAGGATTCTCATAGTCACATTGTACAATACCCTTATAATCCGTTAAAAGTTCTCTGAACATATCTATAACTTAGGTGACAGTAAAGGCTGCATAGGGGCTCTCGTCTAGCTAAGGTAAGCTGTATTCTTTGCAACAGCTCATTCAATTTCAAGCTGAGTCAATCATAGAGAGAGCAGAGCTGGTGTATCGTAAACACATCCGTGCAAGACCGGCATTAAGGCCAAGGCAATTTCGCTAACCTTAGGACCCTCACGATAAGCCCCTTAACGGGGTTTTCCCGTCGACCTCAAATATAGTAAATTAATTTATCTCTGGTTTAACCAATAGGAGCCGGGCACGGGAGGTTTTCCAAACACTTTAAACTTTAAGTATGTTTTGATCTTTCGCAAAGAGTTGCGTGTTTTAATTAACAGTCGACAAACTTATTTTAATGTTAACTTTCCTTTTTCACTTGATAGTAATCCAAGATTGAGCCCCCCTTATGTCCGAAGTTACGGTGAGTTCAATTTGGACAGTTCCTTCGCGGCCACAAATTTTTATCCTTTTGGAAGGATTAAGCTAATGTTGGTTACTAATTGAATATTAAAAGTAAGAAAACCGGTTAAGATTCTTCCGGATTCTTAATAGAACCGATTTGCCTCTTTAAAGCCTTCCCTTATTAAGATGAGACTTTAAGATCCAGAATTCGGCTATTTTTACGTGCGGTAGCCTTCATTAACAGGTCATTTTTCTTTGCTCCATTAGACAGGATAAGTATCGAAAAAAGGGTATAAACAATTACATTGTTATATCTGCAAGACTTGTAATCATAAATATTCAGAACTTTTACTGATTGGAGAATTGTTTAAACGTTAAAACTTTACCTGCTTTAAAACATTGTAAAGCCTTTGTTATACAGCAAATATTTCCCTTTTAATCCTGTGTGAATTTTTAAAACTGTTTTTTCCCTTCGCTCCTAATATCTTGATCTTTTCTTTTTATTATAATTCATTTACCAAAAACATTCCTCGCTTCTACATAACCTGCTACTCAGTAAGGATTTAAGTTTCTAAAGCAAAAATCTCTTTTTACAGGGTCTTAATCAACCTGTTCCCTATTTTAGAATTAAGATGCATTTTGCTGTTAGCATTTAGTACCGAATTCATAAAAAGCCTTAAATTGACAGATTTTAGTCACACCTTTCTGTAGTAAGATGCTGCTTATTAATCATTACTCTTTCAGCTTGTTAACAAATCCTGAAAATCTACACACTTCCCTCTGTAATTAAAGGATAAGCTTCTAAAATGTTAAAAAATAAATTCAAAGTGCTTAGTGAAGAAGCTTTCATATACTACTGGCGCCATTCACCTACGGCTTATCTATCTCCTGCCTACACAAGAATGATTCCTTTATTCTGTCTAAAAGAATTTTAGTCCTTTTTATGTATAGAAATTTAAAAGCAGCTCTTTAAGCTATACCTAATTTTAGTTTGAATTTTTATGATAAAAATATATGGATGGAATCCTCTGCCTGTCTTTTTTGTTATTAAGAAAAAAAGGATAAATCCCTGATTATAATTTAAGGAGCAAGTTGTATTTAGTAATGTCTTTTAACCATTTAATAAAAACCTAGTAGAACGCCCAAATGGGACAATTAATTTTTTATGTGCTTAAGGAATGTATCTAATTTTCGTAATGTACAATATTCAAATTCCAAGTGTTCCCTGCGCGGGGCCAGAGGTAGACCGCCTAAATATTATAATAATTATTGAAAAAACCATCTACTCGTTGGCTTTTTTTAAGCAGATCATTTTCCAGGTACAACTTGGATTTTGCATCCGCGATATACCTCCGCCATTCCTATGACTCGAATCTTCCTAAAAATTGTTACCATACATTCAATGATTTAGCTGATCCGCCTTCAAGGACTTATAGCGTACAAATAAGGTTGGTTGATTAGGAGCTTTAGGGTGTCCCGGGAGTTTTTAGGTTCTTATTCAAATTCCCGGGGGCTATCCCAATTTCCAAGTGACTTGTTTAGCCTCAGTTACACGCCTTCGTATTACTCTACTAGCTTTACTTTTAGCAATCTAGGTACGGTTGTTGTTATTTGTTCTTTAGATAAAAATATATTTTGTGATTAGATTATCAAATTTATATTCCTCTTTTTCCATCACCATTTTATCTACTAAAATGTGTCCTTTAGTAAAAAGATTGTTCTCATCGTTGTTGCAATCTTTGGAAATTATAAATTAGGGAGCCTGTACTTAATTTATATCCATAGCTTTTAGGGCGGAATATTTTCTTTTTAGTTACTATCTCGACATTTCCACTTTAGTTAAACTTTATTAATAATTCTAAATTAAAAAATAAAATCCCATTTTCTACTTCAACGTTCTGGTCACCCCCAAAGGCCTATCGTACCATAAGCATTAAGGATATTTGTCATACGTTTAAACTAGGATCA
>JACYFI010001224.1:0-14116 GCA_020975735.1 Ophiocordyceps xuefengensis | reverse complement strand
TTCTTTTTAATAAGTATATAATTGACTTTAACTAGTTTTCCCTAGAAAGGTTGAGTTCTGAATATTCATCTCTAAAAAACTTTGTTATATTACAAATTTTTTATTTAGTTAATAACCAAAAAATAATAATAAATGGTATCAACACAAAAAATAAATAGAAATAACCCCTTTAAATATTATTATTGCGGTAATAGCAGGATCAATATTATTGATGGTACTAATGTTTTGAGTTTCTATATTTGTAGTTTATTGAATTTGCAAAGTATGGAATTATAGTATAATAAGTCTATATTAAGAAATTCAAGAAATTATAGACTAAGGGGGTTTATAATGAAACTTTTTATGGGTGGATTATAGTTCTTGTTTAATAGTGACGCCGTTGTCTAATTATTATAATGAGCTAGAGCGACTTAGTATTATCCATAATAACTCCGGCACAACAGAGTAGAGAAGGGAAAGCCCCGACAGTCTATCTTAGCCATCCCTTCTAAAAAGGTGGGAAAGGATGAAAATCTGATAAGTCTGTGACCCATCGAGCCGAGCCTGTCTATGATAAAAGCTAAATCTGCCGAACCCCAATTTGTACCAGGTTTCTCTTACAAGAGGGTCAATACAGTCGCAGAAATAGATATTGTAACTATGGTGTTGATTTGGATACGAGAAGAATCGTACAATGGATCAACTAGCAACCCAGGTTACAATAAGACATTAGAACGTAAAGAGTAGGGACTCTAAGGACGGTATTAAGAAAATACATAATTGGAACTACGCGGATTCCTACAGTCCTTATGGGACCATGTAAACAAGCGAGGTCATAGTACCATCTACTGGGAGAGGACTCCCAGGATCTATCGGTTGTAGCTACACCACTATTCAGCTGGAAGTTCCAAGGTACAGTTTCAACTGAGTGTTTTGGTTAACTGCCAGAAGGATTTGTTAAACTTCTGATAAAGAATAAAAAGTTATTTGTTGTGTTGAAAGTAAATTTATACAGATTGATTAATGATAAAAAAAAATATAATTACTGCAGCTTATCAAAATTCAAAAAGTTAACACAGGACCAACCATGACACTCCGGTATTAATAACTTAACTACGTTGTTAGGATTGTCAAAGTAAGTATAGTGATATTATCAATAACCGTTGAAGATGGTACTTTCACAAATGCCACCCCCCGACAGAAAATTAATTACCAAAGGTACGCAGATAAACGGACCAATTTGCCTATAAGCCCCTCCATAGAGACAAACTAATACCAGCGAAATGTATAAGAATGGTATTAGGAAAGCTCAACTTTCTTGACCCAACCCTTTCAACGAAAGTAGTCATGGGTTTAGAACCTACAGAGCTTGCCACACCGCATTAAAAAATGGTTAGACAGAGAAATTCGTGTACTGGCCAATGATTTTAAGAAAGGGAGACATATCCTAAACAATGTATTTGCGAAATAGATCATAAACAAACGGATTGGGATGTCATCACGGAAAAACGAATTGCAATAAGAGCCCAGTTTTTGGATTTAATTCGTAAACTGTTATAAAGTGGGTTACTTGGGAAGTTCTAACTTACTCTTCCACCCGTAGCAGAACACCTTTCAACGTTCAAATAATAAGCCCACATATTAGCAAATATCTTTCTCGTAACTCGACGTTGTTAATCGGTTGAACTAAAAAAGATTTCGACCGGTGGGAAATCAAACCTACTATTAACCCATTCTATAAATCGATTGTCCCTCCGTAAAAAGGAAAGTAGCCAAAACTCTAAAGGGAAGAAAATGAATTTACTAAAGTTTATTCGACTATTCCCCGTCTAAAGCTAGATATCGACCTAATTGTCGTAAGATGAGATTACATTAGAGCTTGCAGATGACTGAATTCTAGGTGTAGAGGATCAAAAGAAAAAACTGTGGTTAAATCCTTTATGTAAAGATTAGGTGTTCCTTGAAGACCGATGTAAGGTTAGACGCCTTCCGAAGGCTAAAACCAACAATAACCAACGCTAAACACCAGACCATCGCTGGAATTCCTATATCGGTTGGAATCAAAAGAAAGTAATCATGGAGACTGTACTTCTAGAAGAAAGAAAGGTTTTGACACGGCAAGTATAAAAAAAATATAGAGGACCTTCTAGCCCGGATTGAACTGAAGGTCACAAAAAAAATGATAAGCAAACTGTTTTCTTAAAAAAGGTAGACCATACCAAAATTTACTGATAATCACGAATCTAAAGATGCTATAAATTTCTACTATTACAAATTCAGTCTATAGGGAGTAATAATACATACTATCGTTTCGCCAGATAATTTTGAAAGCACTAATCAAGAAAACAGTACACTTATTCTGAAAGAATCTTGTGAAACTTCTAAGCAGCCAATCTCGACAAAGCTGGAACTCAAGCTAAAATAATCTTTGCAACTTATGGTAAAAATCTTTCAAGGTGAAGATAGATCATCGGTTGTAAAACTGTACTAGGAATGACACTCGTCTTTAATATAAAGGGGATGATATATATTTAAAAAAAATTCATGGCCGACAGTATACCAAAGCTTCCTTTGGAAGGGTTTACATTGTCGTTCATGTGACTTTCCCGGACTACAGAGTGGAGATGGCATCCCACGTTCGTATGAATAGAAGGCCTTAAACACCCCTATAATGCTTCGAGTAGATATAATTTTATGCTTCGAAAGAATCGTAAGCAAATACCATTATGTAGAGAAGTGCCCACATGAACAAGATCAAGTCATAACATTCACCAAGGCGAGTAAGAACAAAAAAATTTAAGGCCAAAATTGAGAGCCGTATTGGTGGGAAACCCATCACGTACGGGTTCGGGGAAGGGGGAGTGATTCGGTAATGAGAGTACTTTTCCCGTTCATTTATAGGGACAGGTTTTATTAATCATGCTGAAATTCAGGAAAACTAAGTCTAGATAATTTATATCAATAACTAGTATTAAATGATATAAGCACTTACAGATTTAATGATATAACCTTACCTATATTAAATAGTCTTCTTTAGTTATACTTACTATAGATTTTTTATCTTACAAGCAAGTGCAGCAACATGTTCATTTTGATTCTATAAAAAAGGACTGTGGGCAAATCCTTATCAACAACAACGTCTGGGAGTTAAATTTATCAAAATTTCCGGAAACCGCCTAAGTTGTCTGTACTAAGCCACATAATAAAATATACTGAGAGGAGTAACTAATTACTCAAGTATAGTAAAATAACCAGAAGGAGGAGCAAAAAGAAAGGGCACTCGTCGGATCCTAAGTCAGTAAACATTCGACCCAAGAGTATTACTTGATTAAAAGAGCAACGAGTAAATGTTGGTTGATGTGTATTTTAATTTACCCGTTTAAACGATATACGTCTACCTTTGGGCTTCGAGAACGAAGTTATCAAGTTAAAAATCCCCTTCTAACCAACTTTATTAGCAAGACAACTTTCTTTTACGTGTCTAACTTAGAAATGCACACTACCTTTTAGACCCCCTGATCTTAATCAGGATTCTCTGAGCAGAAGGATGCACTTTCTTGGTTTTAATTCGTAAAGTTACCAAAAAACCTAGTGAGGTTGACTAATCGGGTGGGGTAATTTCTCAATTATCTCATCCTAGGGACGCTATGATTATTTTAAAAGTTATTTAAAGGCCTATTTTGGGAGCAGAAGTAATAAGTAAAAGAAAAAATGGATGTTCTGGTGATTTTACAATAGGTTTCTTTGATCAAAATTTATAACAAAAGTACATCCCTCAATTTTGATAAAGTATCCTCTAAAAACTCAGGGAAATATTCTGATTATTATTATTAAAAAAGTAGTCGTTATGATGCAACGGGGTGAACATTTTTTAAGAGCTAAGGTTTGCAAAAAATAATTAATTAATTAAGCTCCTTAAAATAAGGGATAACTCCTTCTTACCTTAGAGCTTTTCCTGATACTGTGGCTTTAGCAAGCCATTATACCACTTAGTTCAAATTAGACCCGCTACAAATTGGAGTAGCTGGTTTTACCGAAGGTGCGTGACTGGTTGTTTTTAAAACTTAGTACTGAGAATCTAAATTACATAAAAACAGGGAAGTTCGTGTAGTATACTTTTTGTAGTAACTCAACATATTTAGGATGAAATTGCTTTTGACAAGTTAGTAGATTTCTGTTGGATGTGGTCATCTTATTCGTATAAAGAATTATATGAGATTTAGAATGTCAATTCATTAACAAATAATTATAAAGATGTTTTACCCTTTTTTCAATAAATACCCTTGTTCTTGGGTTATAAATTAAGGGATTTTGAAAAGATTATGAGCTAAAAGTAGCAAAAATGGTACAAACGAAAAAAACATTTAAAACTAACACCAAGGTTTCGGATCAATTCGTCAAATCATGACATCAGGAATGATAAATGAAGTAAGCGATATCTAAAATAATAAAACTACTTCTTGAGGGTATAATAGATTATATACAAATTTTATTTTATTTAATTTGGACGAATAAATTTAACACCGACGATGATATGGACGTTTATGGATGCTATACCTACTATAGTTACACTTTGTAGCTTTCAGTAGCTAAATCTTCTATATTTTATTTTATTGTGCAATTAGTTTATTTCAGGGTCAAGGGTCTCAGTAGCAATGAAATGGAGTTGAACTTTCAATAATTAATTATAAGTTCTTTATTCTTCCAGTTAATAATGGATAGTAGTAGGTTTACTTATTTAGAATAAAAGCATTTGATTTGCTTATAGTGCAATAAGTCATGTAGGTTTTATATATTAAGCTTCTGAGTATATGCTAGATTGATTCAACTCAAGCACTTATATTTTAAATTTAACACAATATTACAATCGTAGTAAATTTAAATCATTTTTCAACTAGTCGCAATAGCTTTGCCTCTTATATGCTTGATCGTAGTAGAAAAACTAAAGTAATGGAAGAATTTAATGGAGAAACTAATTACTCTTACAATTTATAAAATCAATAAAAGGTTATTATATTATTATTAATTCTCTGCTTTTAGCCTTTTTAAAGTTTAGCTATTACTATTTTTTCATTGTGAGGTCGGTCCTCTTTAATAGGATTCTTTGGGAAAACAGAAGGGTATTAATGTGCACATAGGATAAAGGTTTTAATATTCTATCCCTTTAATCGTACTATTAAACTAAGTGTTCTGAGGGCTAGGTACACTATTTAAAATATGTAAGAGAAATGTTTTTCATGGCTATTACCGGACTCAAATTAAAATGTTATACTTTATTAGAAAAATTCAGTATTAAAAAGGTGTCGTTACTAATAAGAGTCATGTTAGCTCGGCTTTTTATGATAAAAACAAGGTCTTTGCTGGGAACCACCGGTCACCAACAAAATGTAAGTTTTTAAATATAATAAATATAGCTATATCAAGTCCTATACTTTATTATATCCCTGTTATACACATCTACCAAATCCTATTTATTTTTTTAATAATAAAGAATAGGCTTAAGGCCTGGGACCAATTGGTCATCTTACTTTTTTAATGGTTAAAATGAGAAGTATGAACTATTTATTTTTATTGTTGTGTTCAAATATTAACAATTTTATTTTAGCTCGTAATTCTTATAGTAGCACCACTAAACCCCTTACCAGAGAAGAAATACTCCTATATTCCGAGTGTGGATTTTTCATGTATAAAGTTTTTTAGGTCAAAATAAGAAACTCAATTTGGTAGTAAAATTCTTTATTTTTCTTTTAGTATATCTTTTATTAGATCTAGGAAATTCTGGTAAATTTATCCCTTTGGTCTTAGTGGGTAGAATTAAAATGGGATTAACATGTTTTATTAAAAATATACTTCTATATCATAGGTATTACTATGCAGAATTTTTTATTGAATTAGGTCAAATGCCATTAACAATAATAGTAGGACAATCTTTTAGATTATTGTTATAAAATTCAATAAATTTTTTGTAATATTCTTATACGAGAATACGTTAAAACTAATGCTTTTTCCTTCGCACACATAAACTAAATAACCATGCCTTACTAAACGGATCACTATTTTCTACGCTCAAGAGAAATATGCTTAATAGACTCCAATTTTTATAGGCTAGGCATGCCATTATTGTCACCAGTCTAGCGTTCAATAAATAAAAAATAAAGACTTTTTAGGGGACGAAGTAGGTATAGTAAGACTCATGTTAAGAGATTGATTATTTAAAAGGCCATTGCCGTTCGTTTCCAATCTTCAAATAATAGGTTGCGGGGTGGCACAGTAGGGTAGTATTAGGAGCAGCAGTGGGAATTAGGGAGGTAGTATTTGGTGGTTTAATAAATAGGTGGAGCTTCAGGAAACCTCCTTCATTAAAAACAACCCAATCATTCTCTTACTCAAATATTAGGTTTTTGCTTTTCTTCAGAAACACTTGGTTACTTCGCTTTAGAATGCCCTTATTATTACTTATACTAGCTTAATTTTTTTGGTCTATTAAGTAAAATGTTATAAACGCGTATGGTTGGGTATAAGGAGAGGGTAGGTATTTGTCTTATACTAAAAAAAACAATTTCTATATAATTAAAAATTCTATAGTTATTACAACTAGAAAAAATTATAAATACAATTTTATAACCTTTAGACAACGCCTAGCGCTGAGTAGGAATATTTTCCAAGATACGTGACTCCACAAGAAGGGAAGGATTCTAGTTTGGAGTTACCATCGGGATAACATCCATGTATTATTTTGTGTTAATCTATTATAGTAGTAGGATGAATATCTCTATTCTTTAATAAAAAACTTCGAGGAAGGCATCCCTATAATCGACAAAACAAGTATTTAACCATGTGGTAGAAAATGCTACTATTCAAAAGTGTTTGTAAGAAATTGTTTGACACAATGTAAATTCTCTAGTTTATACTATGTTATAGTACTTTCTCGTCGTTATAACCCTGTTAAAAAATAACCCCAGCCCGTTGAAAAGTGTATCATAAATGCTTTTTGACGCTGAAAGGATATCTTAAAGAGAGATAAAATAAATCCAGGGATATATATTTGAACTAATAAATAACAATGTATTTATGTAGGTCAGTCAAAGACTATTCTAAAGATTTCAAAAACTAATTTTAATTCTTAGTTATTTAAAAACTAGAGATAGTTTTAATTAAATTTCTACAAAGAGGCATTAATTAAATATAGGGTATTAAATTTTTTGTGTAAATTTAAGAATTACTTGAAATTTCGGGTTGGGCCTTTCTTAGAGAACACATTTATTTAATTTGATAAATTAAATCCTGGATATCAACATACTTAAAAGGAGCCGGAAGTTCCCTTTCATCTAAACACTACCGGAAGGAACCTAGAAAGACGAGAATTAGTGTAAGTCTTAGAAAGGAATATTTTATGTAAAGGGAAAAACAGCTTATTCGGTCCGACCCTGCCTCAAGAGAAACTAAAAATATACTAAGAGTTTAAGAAAAGAAAAATAATGAAACCCCTTTATTTTGGAAAAACTCATAAATTGAATCAGCTTTATGAAGTTACTGAACAAAAAAGCTATTGGGCGTAGAATTCATTTTCGTAAGAAACTAGTTAAAAAGAGTGGCAGTTTAAAGAGTGTTAATCCGATATACATAATACTGAAAAGGTGTTCCATCTGAACATGGATTTAAGATTGATAGGTACGGTTTTGTTTCAGCTAAAAGGCTGGCGTAAAATTTTTCAGAAATAAGTGGAAGTTATATTTATAAGATATAAAAACTCAATCGGGAAATCTTTCAAGAGAAAATTCAATTTTCAGGTTGTCAAAATCTTAGCCTTACAATAACTTAGAAATAAAAAAATTTTCTCTATATGCTGGAAAACTTCTAAATAAGCCTTAAGTTACTTTAATTGTGAAACATTCTAACAATGGATGGTAACAATGCGGACAATCAGAGGGAAAATAAAATCCTCCAGAGACTACACTGAAAAACCTTATCAAAGGTATTAATATGAGTTCCAATCTATGTCCAGGAAACTAGCCATGAATTCTATAACATTTATCGAGTTATTGAAGCTATAACACCTGCAGTTATTTAATACTTAAGAGCTATTTCCATCTTTTAAATTATGAATGTTCAATGAGATGAACATAAAATTGATCCGCTCAATAGAAGTTTTTACGAAGGTCAACCAATGATATTGAAGTTACCAGTAATCCTGATTTTATAATTTCGCTATATGAAGAATTATTTAAATTTTTGGATTCATATCAGTACCAGAATCTGGTTTAGACAAGGAGGATTAAGAATGTTAGAATAGATACAGAGTTTTATAGTACCTGAGTTTAAGCATTATTAGATTGTTTATCATCAGGGGAGAAGTCGATACTTTCTTTGGCGTCCCTTCATTGGGTATAAATGTTGAATGCATATCCCCCCTGGTAGCTTAAATCAAAGGTTCACGTCTTTATTAATAGAGAAGGAGTATTTTATGGGTCATATTCAGAAATTGTGGAATTTACAAGCAGATTCTAGCCTATAGTATAGAATCGGGGTTAAGTATAGACAATTTGTTTCATTGCCTTACCATAATACTTAACTTTATATAATGTCAATTTGTACATTTTTTTTCTGGTTGGGTCATTGTAGTATTTATTTTCCATTTAATCCCGTGGGCCGGGGGGGGGGGGTTTAGGGATACAGAAGTCTAAGCCAAGCCCTAGTGCAAGCTCATACTAATAGGGGTCTTAGTTTAATAGGTAAAACATGATGCCTAGGGACAAAGGATTGTAGGTTTAAACTACAGGAGCCACTTATAGTCCATTATTCTACTAATAATTAATATATATATGTATATACCGTATAACATTAAGACTAATTGTGATATATAAAAAATCAAAAATTGAGTTTACACCCTTAGTACTTTTTTTTTTATTTAGGGAATCTTTAGGATCGTATCAATAGAAAATATAATATTAATGTTATTTTCTATAGAAATAAGTGCTATTATCCTATACATCCTAACTATTTGTAATTCTATTATCCCTTTGCCGAATCTTTATAGACAAATGGGTATGCATCTACATTATAGTATGTTGCCGGACCAGAACTGCTAGTCAATTGGTTAGCAAAATCTCTAGTTTGCTTTTAATAGGACTAAGAGGAAGTATGGCTATAGAATATATAATAATGTACTTAATATGATCGTGTTACCTATTACTAGGGTTTTTATATTTCTCGGCTTTATGGTAGAAAGTTTTGAGTGTTGTCCAGGAGTCGTTTTTAAGTTTCTGATGTATACTTCAACAACAATATTAGCAATTATTGGACTTTTTAAGTAGATAAAAAAGATTAATCTAGATTCTATATATTATTTAGAATGATCTATCATAGTGAATCATTTTATTATGGTATGAAATTTTCCAAGTTTGATAGTTCAACAAGAGTCTAATGTGTAATACCTCTGATATGAAATAAGGTCGTTTTTAGTTTCTATGCTATTCGTTGTAGGATTATATGAGCATGATCCCGCGAGGCCACTCAGGGGGAAAGGTGTCTATTGGGGGATAAACTAGTTCAAACTCCCGGGGGGATATCCCTTAAAGCGTTAAGGACCAGCTTATAATTGAAAAACTTGTGTAGGGCTGAAGTTAAATTACTCAGGTCACGATAACAAGCCCTTAAATGATGTGAAAACGAATGGACAATCGCGGATCTAACGTTCAACAATTTACTAAACAGTTTGTCGTAAAAGAGCCAAAGAGTTAGACGGCGTTTGATGATTAAGCTCAGAATTATTCTATGTAAGGTGGTACTCTAAGGGTTTCGAAAGAAACAGGTTTTAAACCGGTTTCTCAATCAGGAACAAGGTTGCAACTCTATGTCAAGTCCCATCAAACAATATTCTATTATTAAAAAAAATAATTCTACCTAATAATTTGACTACCGTCGTACAAAGCCCTAGAGTCTGGTCATGTTTTAATAGACCCGGTGAGCCGGCTGTCATTTAGTTTATAACAGTAGATAGAAAATAATAACATGAAATTAGGGTTGCGTGTCATTGAAGTTTTCAATTAGGTCTAAATACAGAAGATCTTAACTTATTTATATCTTATTTCAAAGCCAATACTTTAGGGGTGTGGTTCTATACATATAGGCTCTAAAAACGAGAGATAGTAACTTTTTCAATAGATTCAGATTGAAAGATTTTAAATGAACTTATTATTTATTATAATAGTATCCGTTCATCAATCAAAAAAGGCGACGGATTTATTTATTGTGTTTAAACAAAGCCGTGTAAAAATTGGTAAAATTAATAAAGCTCAACTTACTGGTCGAAGGTTTAAATCAAATAGTAATATGAAAAAGCCTCATGGAATTTAGGTTTATCTCGACACGTTAAAATTCAGGATTTGCAGGGGTATACGTCACTGTTGAAAGACCTGTAAAATTAAATTTCTGGATAATGTAATTCTAGCAACCCAGATTGAATTTCAGGATATGGTTAGTGCAGGAGGGAAATGACTTTGATGTTCACTATGCCACAACCAAAGTAACATTGGTGTATCGAGTACAATTGAGTTTAGAATATCCCATAACAAAGTAAGACTTACAATTAAGTGGAGAAAAAATAGTGAATTATTTTAGGATCACGGAAATTAACCCACAACGGGATGGTAAAAATCTGCAATTAGTTCTACAATTAAGTTGACTTTGCTGTAATTACCAAAAAATAGTTACCATTTTTTTTAAAAAACCCCCTATTCATAGGTTTAAAACTTTATGATTCTTGAATTGATGTAAATCCACATTTAATGAATCTACATCGTTGCTCTTCTTACGGTTGAAGGAATAAATTCAAGTTAGAAAGATAAAATCTGGTATGAAGTATAGGGTAGAATTTTTAAGATAAATAACCATTGTAGTATCAAAATCAACCAATAAGGTCTAATGTTAGGATAAATTTTGATTTTAAAGACATAATCAAGATTCTTAGCTATTTGTTAACTGTTTAAGCTTATTAATGATGATTATACAGTAATCTGAAATAATTGCCTGTGATGTTTGTGGGTGTAGAAGGTAGTGGGGGGTTTGTTCTATTCCTATAGTTAGGTTTTTTTTGTTTACTAGTAATTGCAGCTATCAAGTTCTTTAGCGGCATTTTATTAAAAATTAATATAGAGTTTGGAGATTGTTTTTTTAACAATAGGTTATGCTTGTAACATTACTGATCTTTAGGTAGTTTAGAATTATAATGTATAGTCTCATATAAAGCCCTCCTTACAATACGAAAATGTTATCTAACTATAATAGGTATTATGTTATTTAATCCGTGAGCTAATGTGGCCCTAAAAAGTTACACAGTAAGGTCCTCCAATATATTGATTCCCCATGGAGCAGGGAAGGACCTTAACGCACAGTTTCCGCGTTTAAATACGACGCTGGCACAATGGTTGACGGCCGGGTGTATATTTTTAATCTTGCATCTTTCCCCTACTATTGAATTACAGTAGTACTGTATTTTATTTCTAATGTTTTTATGATGTTTAGGAGCGCAAAAACTACTGTGTTTAGCTCCTCTTTGTAGCGGATGTATTAACGAAAGATATAAAAAAATTCAATTGGCTTATCTCGACATGTTCTACAACATTAAGGTTGATTAGGTTAATAGCTATAGGTCTTTATTTCTTTATAATATGCTATATTCCATTAATAAATCACGCTTTTCACAAAGGATTGTATTCCTTGGGCTGCAGGTTTGCTGTAAAAACACCCTTAGATTTGATTTAATTCCAAGACTTAAGAAGATATGCGTGGACTAATGGTTGCGATCTTACCCTCTTACTTTAGAAGTTATATTAATTGCACTAGTCTTAGTCTAGATCGCCTCTCCCTTTTTGAACAGGATTCTATAGTAATGGAAGATTTTATATACGAATCTGCTAATGTCAATATTGCTTAGTAGTTAAAACGTGTATTTTATAGCAGTAATAGGATGCTGATTATTACTACAACCTTATCAGATTAACAGTAAATATTTAACTGTTTTCTAGTAATTCCTATGGGCCCGTAAATATTAGTAAAGATGCCACATTGAAAGGCGACAATTTCTTGAAGTTTTTAACTTACTAGTTATCTTAGCTGCTATTTTTTACGAATTAATTTTTGGTTACTTAACTAAAGACTATATTTATTGTTTAGGGTCCTGGGATCCTTTACAGATATATGTAATTTTATTTATTCACCCTATTACATGAATCATAATTTATAAGACACATAGAGGATTTGCTTGTTACCCTCTTTTATTTAAATTAGTTCCTTTAGTTTCACAGTATTATTTTCAGCCTTAGACTATCTGTATATCCTGATTTATAACCTAGTGCTGACTATATAAATTTCAAGGTTATCTATTTTAGGCTACTATATATTTGGTTTTTTTTTACAACCAAGGTTCTATACTAGAAATTTTGACCTATAATAAATTTTATAGTTTAATACAGTTTTACGAATATAGGAGGTCCACAAAACTTAAAGTATTTAAGATAACAGGGTAGCTTATAGTATGAAGCAGTCCTTATGTTATGGGAGTATGTTAACACCATAAGATAGAACAGTTTTCATATTAAGTTAATGGAGCGTACAGATTACGCACTTTATATAACTTATAAGGTAATTGTTTTACGTTCTTATATATCTTTTCGCACCAGAACATGTTGTATGTTAGTTATTCAATTTATGTATCTTGGTCATTCAGTTCTATAAGCTAATCATAATTTTATAGTTTAATCAATAAGTGACGAGAAAGGTTGGTCTATAGGGGTTCTTATCAAAAAAATCTGAGTGGCTAGTAGTTCACGAATATATGAAACAAACACTTGTTTTGGGATATAGGCTTCAAAATCCCAATAGTTGGGTGACTTAATATAAGAACTTTTGCTCCTACAACACTTTCTATTATCGGGTGTTAAAGGGACCGCCCCATCTGCAAAATAGTGATTCAGGCAGAACAAGGGAGGGCTTTATTTGATAAGGAAAAAGGAAGGAAATGGTCTGAACATAGACACTGCTAACTTTTATTTTGTAACCCTTCGGGGTGTCGAGTTCGAACCAGACTACACTTGTAAAAAAGACTGACATTGGAGATATTTATTCTTCCCTTTTAGAAAAAGCGTAGCTACCAGGACAGGTAGAGACACGCTCGAAACAGCAAGAAGAGTAACCATAAATCCGTGAGCCAACTTTTAACACTCATCTAAGGGGCGGTCTGAGGCCGAAAGCTCCTCAAGCCGCCACTGCACCCCTGTCCAGATTCACCTCAAGCTGGCCATCAAGCACCCGGCTCTTATGCTGCCAACCTCCATTGTTAAGGTTCCAACCTCGCCCGAATTGACTGAGAACGCTTCTCTTCGCCTACCAACATTAGATAGTGATTCTTAAGAAGACAGTTGAATGATGATTTCTGCTGCTCAAAATGAATCTGATAATGAAGAGTAGAAAAGAAAAGGGAAAGGAGTAGAAAAAAGCAGAAAATGTTCCAGAAACTCTAATGAAAGATGTAAAGGACAACGTAAAAGTAGTAGAAAAAGAAAAAAAATGGAAATCGAAATGTCACTTTTTAGCGAGAAGCATAAAAGGTAGGAGATCAAAAGAACAAAATAAGATTGAATTCAGAGTTATTCCGCAGATAATGAAAATGATAGAAATAAAAATTCAGAAAAACGAGCCTGAGGCTAAACAAAGGTTCATGTATAGGATTTATGTACTTGAGAAGCAACAGTGTGAAATGGCCTTGATAATAATTCGAGGATTAGACCGGGGTGATTAAACCTATTATCTATCCGAAATGTCATCATTTTTGATCACCTTAAATGATAAAAGTACTTATTGGCTCGCAACAGAGTAAGTAGCTGCTGCAACTAGGTTTATATGTCGTAAATGCAAGAAACAATTTTGCAACAATTTGCAGTAATGATATAATTTATATAAAGTAATAATTTTTATATGAGAAAATGCATCAAGAGATTATTTAGTTTTGTCGTTAGAAGTAGAAAATAACTTTTTATACAGCTTAAATACCAGCCTAAAAGAATAAATATTAAAATAGACCAATCGTAGGCCGAAAGTTGGGGGCCTCCCCGTCGGCATTAACACCGCATATGAGATA
>JACYFI010001223.1:0-10273 GCA_020975735.1 Ophiocordyceps xuefengensis | reverse complement strand
TATCACTAATCCTTGTAAAATGTTAGTTTCATATTATGGTTATATAAGCTATAATTTAGGTAAGCAATAGCACTAAAATATAAAAAGGTATCTAAATTCCTTTTAGATATATAACAGTTCCTAGCTCCAGTTAATAATTGTGAGCTAATTTCTTTTTGCCCCTTGGTTGTAAAATACTTGTATCATATAAACTTAATTATTCTACACCATCTTAATAAAAGCTTTTGTGTGCGGGGCCGTGCGTGGGCCTAGGGCGCATATAGATATTATTCTATATTCATAATGTCTCATTAAGTCCTTATATAAAAGTTTCCTTTCGTATGGTAGATATACTATTTATTGTACCACCAGTATGATCAGAATAATGTTAAGATACTCCTTTACCCTTATTTATGATCATAGGTAGTGATTTTATAGAATCTTTATGCGTAAAATCTTAGAATTAAATCACGTTGAGGTTTTAATAATTAGTAGGGCAAGGGTTTTTAAGGGGAGGGATGGTATAATAACGCCTCACAAGATAAGTATTGTCGTAACTTCCCGGAGCCTAGTAAAGGTAAAAAACTCTATTTACACATTTTACCCGTTATTAATAGAGGAGTTATTCATCACAATATAGCTTAAAATAAATAAAAAAAAAATCGACATTATCTATTCTTAGGATAGGTTTAATCATATATATTTTTAATCAATCAAAATCATTTAAGAGCTTGCGGCCTCCTAACACTAACTTAGATATTCCTAAATGCTTAGCTAATATACATATCTGACTGGGTTTTTCCATTTAGCACCAAGCTATCGCAAGGCAGGAAAAGAAAAAATGCAAGAAAAGTTTCTTAGTATTAAATTAATCATTCAATGTCATTTAAGGATTGAAAAAGCTTTTTTGCACACCTATGTATTCTTGTTTACCCTTATAGGATATTAAAAAGAATATACCTTCCTTGCCTTTTAATATTAATTTTATAATTCATCCTATACCAAGTTACAATTTAGAAAATCTTTTTAATATTACGATGCGCAACTAGACATTAATGTCCGGGTATCTTTTATGAAACGGATCAAAGGCTGGCCCTGATTTAATTGAAAGTAAACCTCATTAGTATAGGTGTTTTTTAATGCTGTATTTTTTTTGCGGCTAGTTTCGTCGAAGCCACGCATAAGAAAAAAATTTAGTAGTATTAGCGCGAAGGTCAAACAATATTATCTAGTCTATAGTCCTCGCTCGTTATAATAAGAATAGCTTGTTACAAAAAGTAAGATTTTGATTCGCTATTGAATCTTATACTCTCTATAAGGTCTGGATTAATTTTGTTGAAAATTATAAATTTTAAAACGATTCACCTATTAGTTCTCTGGAAGATTTAACTTTAACGTTACATTCCACTGGTAATTATTTACATAAAGAAATTGCCCAGCCAGTTTGTGTAGCTATTTTCAGCGGAGACCAAATCTAAATAGCCCTCAGTAAAATTCGGAAGGGAGCTTTGTTTAGTTTCTGACTACAGAAACCAAATAAAGATATTTATTAGATTTCCAAAATAAAGGGAAAAGCTTAATCATACTATTTTTTGGAACCTGTACGTTATATATAAAATTTAAAAATCAAAATTGTTTCAATAGTTATGGTTTTAAATATACTAATTAAAACTAATTCATAGCTATTAAATTGGGCCTTGGACTTCTTTTTAAAGGGACCCTAAAGAAAAAGCCATATTTACTATTAGGCGCTTCATCCCCGCTAATAATTCATAAGGTGTGCCTAGACTGAAACAGTAGTCATAAATCAGGGTAAATACCTTATTCCCGACACACCCTAAGATAATTCAGCCGCCCTATGGTATAACAGCTAACCTAACAAAGCGAAAATATTAATTTTGCTACTAGAACCTAAAAAAAATAAAATTAAAAAATAGCTTGGTGTTTACGGTGCAACATACTCTTTAAAATAATATTAAAGCAATCTGCAAATTCCTGTATAAACGCGGTAATACGAATTTCTCCTTTTTTTACCAATTTAATGTAGAATGCTACTTACCTCGCGCGACATAACAAGGCAACAGTCAGTGCTTTCCTCCCTAAAAAGATGAATATTGAATACCAACTTTTCCGTTTTTAAACAGGTTATAAAAATTTATAACCCTGTCTTTTCAAGTAGGGAGTACTGACTATTCTTGAAAGCATTTAAATAAACAAGGGGTGGCAAAGCGAAGCTACGACGCTTTTCTTCCAACACCCAAGTCACGATTAGTCGATGAAACTGGCAACCTAACTAGGCATTGGCCTGCGGCATTGCCTATTTCCTTCGTATTGCCATTCTATTCGATTTTTACTTTACTCGAGTCATTATCTGAGGCCATGTTTAGTCACCTTGATTACATTTCGAGTTAAAATAGGCTTTAAGGGGTCTCCGCAATTTTATGATATTTAAGCAAAGGTTCACATTTCTGCTAAGGTCGAGTATAAGTATTTACACCTACTAAGACTTTTTATGTGCCGTGCTGGAAAATAATCCTGAATCCTTTCTTACTCTTTGTCTTTCATAGGGATAAATGGTTCCCCCATTAATATTTGACACTGTTTAGTTACTTTATTTATAATTCTTTAGGGTTGCTTCTTTATAAAGCATACTAGGGTTTATTTATTAGTTAGTAATATTAATTTTATATTTAAACATTTTTTTTAATTAAAACAATTATATTAACTTGCTGTGTTGCGCCCGCGGATTTAATTTAAATAATGTTTCTCTTTTCTTAGCGCAGGCGCAAAACACGTGTGGTTAATTCATGGGCTCTAAAAAGCATTTAATACTAACTTTCCCATCGTTATATAGCAGCCTGGACATCCCAAAAGTTTATTAAATATAGATCAGTAATTTACCATTAACAAAATAGTTAGCAAACTTTTGGTTTGATCTACCTAGTTAATGGATCTGTTAAATAACTAAAAGTTTGAACATTTATAAAATTCATACTCTACAATTATTGAAATTTTCTTAATGAATATATTTCGCTTTAATTTTTCCTATTTCTAAAAGATTAATTCATACTAATAGTATAATTACCCCCTTAATACCTCTTTAATTCATTAATCTAGATGATCTAGTTATAATTCCTGTGTTTCTTATTTTATAAGATTTGGTCATTATACCTTTAGATTTTTGTGAATAATTTTTAAACTATACGTACTAATCACATTAGATTTTATATATGCATACCCTTTTTAGCATTAGTCAGATCCTAATCCTAACCCCTAGCACGGCTTACTATTTTTCTAAAGGTCCGTAAGTTCTATCTTTTAGTTAAAACAAGTAGATTTTTTTATAAGGAAGCCGCAAGCCCCTATTGTATTTAAATTAACGCATTTAAAGTTTCTCTTAGCCTGCACCCTAATAATTTAGATTAAGGCCATGTATATCTGATTGCATACAACCTGTAAGTACTTAGTTGGTCCCGATTAACATATTGCGCAGGATTCAAATATCTAAATACTTTAAGGCACGTAACAAATTGATCAGTTCGTCCTAAAGTTTTAATATTATAATAAAATTTAATCATAAAATTTGAATACATCATTTTAGAATACTTTAAATTATAGTATTAATAAGGGTAAGTAATTTTTGCGCAAAGTGTAAAGAATTTTATCTTATCCTTCTGGCATTTAGATTGCAAATTTCTAACGCCCAGGAAAAGCGAATTTAATCTCAACCGATTGTTGTGTAGCTTTAGTTTCTTTGTTAAAATAATAAAATCTCAACGCATGAAAGTCTGATTCGTTCAAATAACATTTAAGATGGCTTATTAAATCTCGCGGTCTCCTGGGGACCCGAAGACGTAAAGGAAATTCTTTAGCTCAAGCTTTTTTCTGCTTTCTAGATCACAGGCAATAAAACTATTTAGGATTATGTTTTTTAAGGTAAAAATCATATATATACCATTTTTACCACTTCCCCCCTTGTTAACCCTTAAAAGTGTTTAAAGAGCATTTTAAAATAAAAAATCTTTACATACATTTAATTAATTTTAACTTTAATAAAGGCATGCATGGGAGCACAAAAGGGGCGTTTTAATAAAAGCTTAAAATAGCTTTTATTATACTAAGAGCTACTGATAAAAATTGAGAAAAATTCTTATTATTTTGACCTACAGCAATTAGGACCTAATCTTCCCTTGTGCATACATAGCCATGTTTTTTCCTTCCTTCAGCTACAGTTACAGCTGCTACTACCAGTAAAGCCTCGCAAATTTAACACTAAATTTTTCAAAATAAATGAAACATTTCAATAGTGGCAGGTAAATTCCTCATTTTTGTTGTAGGTGTGAGCAAGTAATTTTTTTAATAAAGCTTAATATATTACATCGGCTAAAATAAAAATAAATATAGGAAGCGCACTTCTGTGTTGAGGAGGCTCCATCAAAAAAAAAAACAGGCGTCTTGCATTTTCTATTGATAACATAGTAGCACTAAAGCAGTATAAAAGTACATGGGTCGTAGCTAAATTTATATTACGGTTTGGGAACATATTAAACTTAGATAGACTTCAAGGGCGGGCTGGAAACTTCTGTATGTGGAAAGGGGTGAGCGCAGTCGCACAAATAGCCCAAATAATTTTAAAAATTATAAGCCTAATTTTATTATTGTAGCTCAAGCCTTGCTTGTCCAATAACCAAATACTAGGGAGATACGCATGCCTAGGCTATCAGCAAACGCAGTAATTCCTAGGCTTTCTACACTAGCACAGAGGCGCGCTAGCCTCAATCTCCTAGATCTGAACTAAGCTAGTACATATCAGAAGTTGTTATACTCTGCCATTGAGCAATGAGAATTAAAATTCTTTATCTTAACAAGCAATATGTCAACCTGCTATTCATATCTAGAGCAGATTTATAAAAATTCAACTTTTAAGTACAAAAGCTGCTAACCTAGCGTTGATTTGTTCAAGAACAGACGATAAACAAGTTTAAGCTATATTCTCTTAGCTTGTAAAAGGTAAACTAACAAAATGCGTGAAGGTATAGGGTGGGTTTGTTAAGTCCTCATTCTAACGACCTAATTACTCTGTTTAAGTTAGTTGTTAGTATATCTTTAGGAACCCTGATGACAATCCAAGGGATGTTCTACTAGACTCTTTCAACTTCCTGACTATTGTTTGCAAGCATTGTATAAGAAATAATACCAAGCGCCACGACAACCTTACCAATAGTCCTAACACTACAATAAATTTCAATCCTGATAAGCTCAGGATAGTCTCCATTCATTCTAGGCATACCTTGTAAAGCGGATTTTTATATTCTTTATTATCTAAGTATCGATCTGTTGGCATGTGTCCACTTGCAGAGATATTAGATAAAGGGTAGATAACCCTCTCGTTTTTACAAATTTAGAATAAATAGTTTTATCTTTATATAGTTTCTCAGGACTCTATATATTTTTTCTTATATTTAATAGCGTCTATTGTAAATCTTTTTTGCACAATAGGAAACTAACTCCCCTTAGCTACCTTCTTGATAAACCTTGCCCTCACTTATTGTAACATAACGCCCCTTTTTTCTTCAATTTTAGCTAAGAACGTTTATTCAGACTTAGTTTTTACTGTACATAGGGATGTATTCCAAACCTGTTTCTATCTTTTATCTCATATGTTGAGTTCAAGTTCTTAGATTTTTCCTTATTAAACAAATGGGGATCTAATGGGGCCCTAGTTTTCTTTAGATTTAATTTTTCTCTAAGATTAGCAGGACTTGTGCAAAAATTTTTTTTCCTTGCTCCACGCAGCTATTTCATAGCATAAAATCAGAAAATTATGGACTAGGTTTATCTTAGTTATTTACAAGAAAAGGTATTACTTTTAAGGAATGTTCAAGATATAGTCTTTTAGACGTTTTCTGAGGTCCCATTTTAAACCCCATACTAGAATCCCTGCGCCCAGGGGGTTTAAATTTAAACAGGGTTTACTAAATTAATAATTGCGTTATCTACAGATAATATCTTGCCTTTATTATGTTACCTTCTATTTACCATAACCCAAATAGAAATAATGAGGTTGGCTGGGCGTAACCAAGAAAAATGAGGAGCTTGGGCTCCTAATTACCTTACAAAATAAGAAATCTTAGATTAAACTTTAACGGCTAAACAAAAAGGGATAAGTTCTTAAGTGGCTATTAGTAAATCAAAGCCGTTACCACCGGTATTACCTAACGCTATTAATTTATAAGCAACTAAATACCACCCTTATTTTTATAATCGAGTCTTTCGCTCATAATAGTTCTTCAACCTATAAAAAGATTGTAAACGGAGTGGTTTTTCAAATTAACTAGTCAATTTGTCCTGAACATAATTGGGGTTTTAAGTGAACAGTATTAAATTTGATTATTATTTCTGTTTTTTTGAATATTTTCTGGCTATTGCCTTACAAGGCAATAGAAAATAAAGCTTCAAAAACAAATTCGTTTCCATTAAATATTTGGTCTTGTCCGGAAGTCATTAGATTTATTTTTGTAGGTAATCATGGGTAGCAAGAGGCAGCAGGAGATTTGTTTGAATTATTTTCTTCGTGCGCCGAAGCTATTCTCTTCTTTATTGACAGTACTCAACAAACGTCAATATTAATGATATTATGTAAGCTAAATGAAAAAGGGGTATAAAGTAACAGAATGATTAACATATTACTATGGTTCTATTCACGGCTATTTTGTATTTAACTTTATTAAGTAAAACACACGTATAAGTCTGTGAGGATCTACTTTAAAAAAAATAGGAGAATTGTCCAATATTCTTATTGTGAGGTTTTCTGCTTAATGTGTCTAATTATACTGGCCTAATTTAAAATAGAGGTTTCTAGCATACTTGTGTTTGTGTTAAAAATTCAATATCACTATTGAAAAAAAAGGTCCTACCTGTGACCCAAAACGTGATTGAGGGAACAAATGTTGGTAAGGGATTAAACCAACCTATCAAATAAAACGTCAAAAATCGTGTCTTACCAAGGATAGGAAATCACAATTAGACCTAACATTTTAGGAAATTTCCAGGATGATCCGACCCTGAATCATTGCAAATACGGCTCCGCATACTTAAGAAAATGTAGTGAAATCAAAGTTATTAATGTACCGTTAAAATTATATATGTATAAATCCTATTAATTTTTTTGAGTTTGCGCTACCCATGTGTAGGGGTCACACATTATTACCGACCCCCTAAAGGGGGTGTTAAGGACAGGGATATGGCTACGCAGGCTCTAAATAATTCTCCTAACAAATTCATTGATATACCTCCCATGGGGTATCGTTCTCTAATGCTGAGGAAGGGAGATCAAACCTACACCGTAAATTTTATCTTGTGGTTTTTACATACTTTTTTTTGCTTATTTCTACGATATATGAATTTAATTTATATTTTCCAAGGGTTTTTATAAGAAATTGTTTCCTCTAGATTTATATCTACTTTTTATTCAGAGCATGTATGTGATTTAAGCATCCTTATCCAACAGGCCAAAGAATAAAGTTCTTTATTAAAATTTGATGATATAACTATTTTAGTTTACATAACCCAAAGTAATTTACATTTAGACACTCTAGACACAAGACCATACTAACCATCTCTATCTTGCAAAATGAAATCTTAGAAGGGTATTTGTATGACTTTAAAGGGGGAAAAATTATAGTAGGTATCATCTGAAGACCATAGATTATTAGGCTAACACTTATCTTTTTTAACCCAGGAATAGGACCTTCAGGGTGAACCACTTACTCTGGTCCGATACGCCTTTCACAACTATCTTTCCGTTCTACTCGTCACTAATACTTTTAAAAATAAGTAGCCTGCGCAAACGTAGGCGATACCCACCGATCGTCAAGACCTAAGTGTTTGTCTATTGATAAAGTATCAACCCCTTTTGACCTCACAGAATAGGCCGCCCGTTCCACCTGAACCACTTCCTATAGATTTACCAATAAAAACTTTTAAAGATATTAGAGGTAGCACTTATCAGGAGTAGCTCATATGAAACAAAAAAATAAATTTTTCTTTTGCTGCCATGCCCCGAGATAGCCCCCCTTATTTTTTTGACTATTCCACAAGCGTGCCTCCCTATCCTATTCTCAGGGATAAGGATAACCTTACTTATTTTTTATAGCTAAAGGCTGTTTTTTAAGTTTTTACGTTTTATGATTTAAGATTAAAATTAAGATTTTGTTTATTCCTTCTATATTAATCTTTTTCAAAGATTATTTAGAATTCATTCAGGCGAAAATTTTATCTCTTCACCTTTTTGTTAATATTATTTATGCTTTGTTTAATTTTTTTCTATTTCTTGGATAAAGTTGTATTTCAAACTTAGCTCTTATCTAATTGATCTTTTAAAGAAATTAATCTTGTCTTTTTCTAGAATATTTATTTGTGTTTTCATTTTTCTACTAAGGCTAAATAGATTTTTGCGTGAGCCGTAGGGCCTCAGGAGACAAATCAAGATTTAAATCATTCAGTATTGAAATTTATCAAAGCGTTGTACTTTTAGTAAATTTATTTGTTCATCTCTGGAAAGCTTTTTTTTGTTACTCTCTTCTAAGATATTGTGTCCAAAATAGGTATCTTAGAGGTAATTTTTAGGGTTTTTTAGGGGGGGTTGTTATTATTATGAAAAACCCTCTTTATATTGTAGTCAATTTTTAAACCTTTTATTACTTCGATAATCATATTCCCTCAACTGTAAGAATTAAAAAATCTCATCCAGTAACAATAAAAAGTATTACCCATGATACGTTAAATAAATAAATAACCAAGCCAATAATAAACTTATTATAAAGGAACCCTAAATATTTAATTAAATGATTTTTACTGGAATACCCTTTTTTTCTATAAAATCAATGATATTTATAATAAATTAATCAAGAATTTAATAGCGGATAGTCAAACAAAATTTGATATAGGATAATAAGATAATTAAGCCTATCCACTACAGAACTTTACTATAAGCATTGAAAGTTACCTAATATAAAAAATTAAAGGATTTATTTTTGTAAAGTTATATTCTGATCCACCTTTCGTAGCTGCGGGAGGGGGTGCTTCACTAAGGTGCATCGGCGAGGAATATAGAAAATTCGCGCTGCACACTCTATATTATAAAACTTAAAGATCTTCCCTTTGTCCTACGGATCGAAGTCGAAAGCCCGTAGAACTCACATTTTTATGGTACATCATTTTTTCCTATTGCGTTCCAGAGGTCCCAGCAAGGCTTAGCGGCCTATAAAAAAAATTATTAGTCAGCAATGAAATTTTAATATTAGATATGTGAAATCTATATTATTAAGTGGCAAGTTTGCAGAGCGAGCAAGATAAACATGAGCTTTTAGCATATTTAAAAAAAATAATAGCACAGCTTGTCGAAATAAAAATAATAATACTACCTGAATCAGTTATAATAATGAGCAGATGCCCCTTTATGGACTATCTCTTCATTTACAATGCCGCATGTTGAAAACACCAAATATTTTTTTTGCAAGCATAATAAAAGAAACGCAGTTCATAAGTGTTTGTCGTGTGTTGATATTCATATAAACAAAAAAAATCTGATAAATTTTATTTTAATAGTATCAAAATTTGAAATTTTTATAATCCACCGGATTAGAAATAAAAACTTTTTTATTAAACTACTTTCTATAAAACTTGATAATCCATAGTATAATCTTGTACCATTAAGATACTTCAATACAAACATGTCCCAAGTGGGCTTTAACTGTCTGAAAAATTAAAAGTTAGTATATTTGTGAGATTTTCTATTTTGTGTTATATGGTTTACAAAGAAGGGTGTATTAAACATGTAAAAGGGAATTTAGCTGAAAATCAGGAAATAACTGCTTACTTGGTAAGATTACAATTCAATTCCATTACAATAATGAAAAAATTTAAACACTAATAGACCTGTTTGGGGATCAAATTAATCGTATGAAAAGAATTAGAATCAATTTTAACTTTAAGATGTATACTGCAGGTTTAATGAGTCCTTATGTATATAATAACACATGGGCTTTTTCCTAAACTATCACACTTAAATTCTAATTATACCAGTTATTTATTAATAAATAATATACTTATTTTCAATAGATACTATATTGTAGAAATAAAATTTCAATTTTATGATTGATTATTATTACACTATGGTAAAGTGTTTTTAAAAGGAGTTAAAATCTTTAATATTCCCATTATCCAAATGCTTATTCGAACTAGCTTTTAATATACAATTTTTAGAAGAAGGATTCTCCTTAATCAAAATTAT
>JACYFI010001222.1:0-11325 GCA_020975735.1 Ophiocordyceps xuefengensis | reverse complement strand
TTAAGTCCCCTAGCAGGGATTAATAGAAGGTAAAGGTTTGAATTTGGTGTAACAGAATTTCAGAATTGTTTTTCACAATCTGAATACATATAGACCAATCTATATTAGAAGAACAACATAAGGGGGTATGGTCGTATAGATAAATTTGAAGCAATAATAAAAGCGGTAAAAATATATTTTAAAAAATAAAGCAGGATTGTTTATATATTTATCTTTATAAATGTAAATTTTGTAACTGATCTAAGTATTATCAATTAACTGATCCGGCTTATAATTACAATAAATAGTTAAATATTAGAATTGTTACGACCTGTTAAAAAGAATTATCTTGCAGATAATTTTTGATTAGCTGGGTTTTAGTCAGCTCTTGGTTGTTTACTTATATTACTGATCGTAAAAGCTCAAGAGTAATGAAAATAGAGGATTGGCGTCAAGATTAAGTATTCTATCAAAAACAAAAGGAAAATTTACTTAAGAACTTATACACTCTTAATAATAAACGGGTGATACTACATCAAGATAGCTTCAGGGTACATTGTACTTTATAAAAGCTTCGTGATTTTTATCCGAGCTCGTTTAAAAACTACTTCGATAGTAATCATGTTTATTGGTTGAAACATGGGTTAAATTTTTTATAAAGTTCGAAAAGAGTATTATAGAATGGATTTAGGAGAAGGTAAAGCGATTAACAAAGTAAAGGTATAAAAAAATTATAAGGTATTGCAAGCTAAAGGATCCTTCAGAGAAACAAGTCGGCAAAGGAAAATCAATACAGATATGAAAAAAAAATAAGAAACTTTTCTTTGGAATGCCCCGCTGGCTGTTCCTGATCTTTTATTTACTGATTTATTTTAGCGCAGTAAACACCATCCAAACGGCGGCACAAAAAAATTACGAGCTTAGCCGCTTGTACTCCGCACTCCGATTTTTCTGTGCACAGCCAATAACAAGGCTTGCATGCTCCGCCTTCTTAGGTTGTAGTTCATTTTCCATGAATCAGAGGGTCCAAGCTTATCTTGAAGACGATCGGGGGGGAAACAATAAGGCACGATTAGCTTAGTAAGAGGGATCCTTTATTTTTTTTTTATAGGTGCAAGTCTTACGTTCAGCTGGCTAAAAGAAATATACTAGGCCAACTGCGAGACCTTAAGGACCTAAACAATAATAAAAACACACGGAAAAAATTAGCAAGCAAAGGCATTAAATTATAGTTTCCTTAACTTATAGGGTAATTTAGCGATCCCTTGCTTTTCACCCTAGAGTTTAACCTAGGTATGTATAATATATTATTGTAGGTCAGGTTTCAGGATTCCAGCGGCCTAAAACGTTAGCAGGTATACACTGTTTCACCTTTAGGGTGAAGAAGGATAAAAGGGATTTTTAGGGTTAACCATCAGGAATTCAAGAAGCTATATATATAACGAACGCAACATGGTTTCAAAACCATTATATGCGTAAATTAGGTTATGGGTCTTTGGTGTTCTGATAACAGCCTACCCAATGTTAGGTAGCTAATCTCATTTAATTAACTTATTTGGGACTGCTGTCCTTTGGGACTAGAGGCTCTATACTTTACTAGGCTGCAAACATTAATTTATTGCGTTCTTCCAAGGGATAAAATATTTCTTTCCTTGGTTAGCTTGACTTGCTACGGTGGGACTATTTGAAAAGACCCTCCTTCAATGTTATTTTTCATTAGGTTTCGTCTTTATGTTTTACATCTGGTGACGGGTTAATAAATCCACTTACCCTCTCCCTTTTAAAGAATTAACTATATGCTGAAAATTCTAAACACAATTCCCATTACTAATTATCTTAACGATAAAGTGACAATAGAGTCAGATTTTAACAATCAGCAGGGAAACCAACAAGAATGAATTTCTTAGTAGGATCCTCTATGAGGTACAGTTATATCCATAAAAACGGTAATATATTTTACTTAGTAATTGATAAGATATAAGCTCCTGAAATAAAAAATATAATAATAAACAGTAACAGAAAATGTAAGTACCCAAGGCTAAACCTCTGACGACAAAAAAAAGGAGAGGCTTCCCCCTAAATCGGTTTAAATCCCTCATAAAATATTTATAGTAATTTTCGAAACAAGATAGAACTTTAATATTTAAAAAGCAAAAACAGATAAATCAGGTGTTATTGTTTAATATAAGTTAATAAAAAAAAAACGTAACTAGGAAGCTCTAATATTTAGCAATAGAAAGAAAACTAATCTTTTAGATACTTCCTTTTTAAATAGGTAGCATACCCTCTAATATGCCTTTATAATAAAAGCTTTACTAAATACGATAATAAAAGAAATTTCTGCACTCTGATATTACAATATGTAGATAATTTAAAAACCTTACTAATAGAAAACTCTTTTAATAAACCATTTAGTTCCTGACTAATAAGTGTTACTGTTACCAAGGTTATTCCTCGAGGTATGGCTACATTACAGGAAGAAACTAAAAACTGTTATCTTTTTAGTAAAATAAGTACACTCCCTTAACAAACTAAAGGTGCTTAATAGTTAGACGGTTTACAGGAGAGAATAATCAGCTTTTTATGCTTCGCAGTAAAAACCATTTCTTCTAGAGAGTAAGAGAGAATCAATAGAAGCTAGCTCGCAATTTAATCCGTATATGTTATATAAGTTCTTATAGAGAGTTAATTTAAGTAATATTTCGTCCCATCTTTACTAACCTTTTATCCACATTAATTATATCTAATCACGGATACATTAGTAGCTGTGAATAAAAGCAAAATAACAATTATTTAGAGGGATGGTTTTGAGCTTATATCCCCCGAATAGGATATTTAAGATCTACCTAAATTATAAAGACTGAAATTCTTTAAAAATTGTGTATAAATATTGATAGTAACATAAACAAAAATAGCCCCTTTTACAAAAAGGCGATATTAATTAACCGATCGCGAATAAACTCTTTTCTAATAAGTTCGATAGGAGGTTAACAGCAGCAGGCCTAAATAACTTAAACTTTTAATAACATACTACTAAAGCAAAGTCATTAAAATATATAGAAATATTAGCAACAAATTATTTATTTAGTTTATCGAAAGATTAAATTAATTTCAATATTTATGCGTAGGTGGGCAGTTGTGTTAGCTTTAATGGCTTTCACCTAAGAATAGCATCTACCGATACAGTTTTGAATTTTAGGATTTAAGTTACAACCCAGATTATTGTTATGAAATACGACAGATAAGCCAAATTCTAGTCTTTAGGCGTGTTTAATATGGTAGTTATAAATGAATTTATGTGATTTAACAATGAATAATAAACAATATTACAAATTTTTTGAGTATGGCTAATGGACGGGTGACGGTAGATTCAAGTAAACCATTACGTAAACATCCTTGCAAATACAGAACAGTTATTAAAATTTATCTTAACCTTAAATCTAAATTGATAAAACATGGTGGTTTGATGATTGCTAAGTAGAAGGTGGAAACTTGTTAAATTACTCGAAAACGAGGCTGATGTCATTTGAGTTGTAAATAAAAAGGAAGGAAAATTAATTAATAATAAAAAATCATTTGATAATTATCCTCTTTAACTTCAAAAAAAATCTGTCAACTTGCCATATTTAAACACATGTGTTTTTAACTAAAGATTAGGTAGAAAAATACTATCTACAAGAGATCTAAACTTTTAAGAGCCAATATTTGCTATTATAAAATGCTAAATTTTAGGACACTACTACTTTTTAAAGCTTTGATTTTCTGGTTTTATAGAAGCGGGAGGGTTGTTTTTCTATTCGTTGATTTGGGAAGGAAAATATTCTGCTAATAGGACAAATTACGAAGGTTTTATTTTTAATGAATGATATTAAACAGTCTTTGTGAAGTATCATAACAAAAGATTGCGTTAACCCTATGATCAACTTTATGTTAATAGAATAATACCAGAAAGAGGCATAGCTAAAAATAGTGGCACAATTGTACTAACTATCCCTTTTGGTTAGGGGGAGAAAAGTCGAGTCTTAGAAACAAATTCAAAAAATTCCTTTAAGTAAAGTGTCCGTGGTGGTACAATTTGTCAACCGTGAAAAATTACCATACGTTTATTTCGCGATAAAATTATTTATATTAATTTTTGCTAACGGGGAAGCTTATGTGTTTTCTTAAGCGGAATAAGATAAGGGTAGGACAAAATTACCCTACCCCATTAAGAGGTAATACCCCCCCTGGAAACAAAAGTAACTAATTTCACAAATTTTTATATATCCGAGTAGTGATCCGATAGAGACGTAACGTGAAATCCGAAAGTTATTAGTTAAAATCATTATGATAAGTTCTAGTCCGAATCCACTGCGTGCAGCAGGTTTGTATGTAAATATTGGAGCAACTTACTGAACCTTACTCGTAGTCGCTCAATGGCGCCTTGAGCTATTTTTCATATTCGTGCAACTTGAACTATATGCTGGAAACGATATTATCAGTTAACTATTACTATTTTATATACATTAACTACTTATTATAGAACTAAGCTGGACGCTTTAATCTATCTTATTAATAGTGAAAATAAAAATTGAATACTACTAACTACAGTACTAATAAAAACCTTAAGATATTAATATACAATCGCAGAAAACTATAAAAGATTCTCAGAGACTATAACGTCAATTCATTTTAATTCGCCTTTTCCTATTAAGATTAATTTTTCCTTGCCATTTTTTTATTATTAGATTTAATAATAAAATTTACATTTACCTGAACCCAGGAGCTGGGACCATACACCAAAAGAAGAAATAAAGCTCGCGCTGAAATGCACGCTGCACAAAAACGTTATTTAATATAATAATATAGGATAACAACTAACTAAATTTCTTATTCTGATTACGGAATAAATAGATGGTGAAAAGGAAAATTTTGAGTTTATGGAAATCTTTTCTGAAAATTTAGTATTAAAAGATATTCGACAAAGATTCTGCAATAATAGAGTATAAGAATTTGTTAAACACGGTATTCAAAACATTTACATATGGGTAAAATAAATTTCAATCATGCAAAAATAAAATTTTATCTAATAGTTAGTATCTTAGAAAAATAATATGATTATTTTAGTTTAAGTAAAATTTAAATGGTATAATTAGAATTAATTGGTGGAATAAGTTCAGTAAAAGTTCTGTATTATATAACATAGAATTTCATTAAACCTATTTAAATAATATTAAAGTTAATTTGATTTCTTATTTTTTCGTATTAATTTGATGCCCAAAATAAAATTGTTCTCTAGTTTTTAAATTTTATTTGTAAGAGAATTTGAATGAATCTTCCATATGGAAGGCCATAATAACTTTACACAAAATCATCCTAGTAATGATTTTTACCTTACTTGTAAAACCATATCACAAATTGGTAAATAATTCCATCAAAAATATAAATTTTAAATTTCACTGCTCGAGTAAGCCATGACATGTTCGTATGAGTATTTTAATCGTGAAATGATTTACCTGATTATTAGAAGTTTTATAGGGTTAGTTAATAAAACAAATTCTTTATCTACCCGTGATTATAATAATTCTAATTTTGATACTATTGATATAAATTTATTTCGATTTTTTGTTGAAAAATGAAATTCCATCAACAGGAAAATCCCTTTATGAACTCTTAGAGTTTCTTTTATTCAAAATTTTGGCGTTTTCACCCTGGCGAGCTCCTTAATGAATAAGAGATAGCCAAATAAAAGGGGCATTTGACCGATTATACTTGATGGATATCAGTAGATTATATTTGTAAATCGAAAGCTGTGCTTATTTTTTTTTAAATATAGCTAAAGTTCCTCCATTGTTTACTTGCTTTTCCGTTTGCAAACCTTTGCCACTTAATAATTATTAGATTACAACATTTCCAAGTATAAAATTTTGTGCTTATAATTTTTTCTTGTAGGTGCAGCCTGACTGTGACCTTGGGAAACTAACGCAAGGAAAAAAAATGTACCAAAAAATGAATTTGTTACGGGCTATCGTCTTTCACTCCGTGACAAAGGAATTTTTAAGATTTATAAATTATACGTGCGGTACGATTTTTTCATATCCTGGGCGAAGCAACTCCCCTTAGTGAAGCACCCCTCGGCCAGAGCCTACGCGGAATCAGTAAAAAAATACATAAATTAAATCTTTTCAATGTTTTGTTATATTAGAGGTAGTATTTTTAATACTTATAAGTAAGGTATTGTAGTGTAGCTTTATTATTTATTATCAATATCAAAAGTAGTTTTGACTACATCGTCTATTAGAATCTAGATTAATTATTATAACTCATATTTTGTAAAAATAAGGTATTCAGACAAATCACTTTAATATTTTATTATTATTCCTCTTAAATATTTATATTGAGCTAATATGTTTTATTTTAAAAATTTAGATATAATGGTAATTCTTTTTTTTTACCAAAATGAATTATTTAATTCATTTTAAGGTTGCAACATGATATATAAATAACAGGTTTCAAAAAATGAATTAATTAAAGAAGGTTTCTTTCCAAAGTGGTAAACCCCCTAAAAAACCCTAAAAACTACTAAATACTTTATTTTGACACAAGACTTAAAGAGAATATAAAAAAAAGCTTCAGAATCAAACTAAACATAAATTACTAAAATTACTCAACTGGATAAATTACAATACTACGTGATTTAAAATATTGATTTTCCGAACTAACGGTACACCAATCTATTAGCTAGCTAGAAAATGAAACGACAATATAAATTTAGGAAAAAGAAGAATTTATGTTTAAAAATTCCAATTAGAAAAGTATAGTTTTGAAAATACTTAAGGCTTACAAGAATCCAGGAACAAATAATTTAAACAAAGCATATATAATAAAAAATAGGGGGTAAAAAAATTTTTTCCCTGATGATCTAAATATTCTTTAGAAAAGATTATGAAAGTAATAGACAAAACTCTTAAAGTTTTTAATTTTAACTAATGAAAGAATGACACTTTAAAAAAACAAGGTCATTCAGCTCCTAAAAAATTTTTAAAGTAAGCTTATTCTTTATTCCTTGGCGGAATAATGGAAGGGTAAACCGCTGGATGAAAATAGGGGGCTACTTTCGGGCCTATGCAGCAAAAAAATATATTTTTTTTTATAAGAGCTACACCCTAGTAAGGTGACCTCTAAATACTTAACAGTTTTATGGGTAAAAACTATTAGAGTGTTCGGTTGTTAAACGGGCGGGCCTAAATCTTGTGAGTCAAAGGTTGATTACTTTATTTCAACGAACAAATTGTCTTAGATCCGGTGGGTATCACTCCATGCTTGCGCCAGGCTACTTAGTTTTAAAAAGTATTTTGACGGAGAGAAATAGAAAAATTGGAAAAAGGACCGCCCCCTGAAAAGGGTTCAACCTGTAAAAGTCCTTATACACTGGGTTTCAAAAAAGGATAATGTTGCTAAATTATTATATTTCTTCAAGATAATACTTAAACTATATTTTTCTCTTTTAAAAGGCTCATTGCCAATACCCTAGGTTTTTCATATTAAATAGAAGATGGGTGTTAGTATGTAACTGTGTGCTAGAGGTTATAAAATCAATTACTTTGGGTATGTAAAACTAATAAGTTATATAGCATTTCAAAGTTTTTAATAAAATAATTAATTCTGGCGGGTTGTAGGTGGTTGAATCATACATACATGCTTATTGAATAAAAAAGTAGATATAAATCTTTAGAGAAACATTATATTAAGAAACCTGGAAATTATAAATAACATTCAGTAATACGTGAAGAAATAAGCAAAAAATAGAGTAATAAAAACCCCAAGGATACAATTTTACGGTGTGGTTAATCCCTTCTTACATATAACAACATACCCCAGGTGGAGGTATACCCAGAAAAATTTTAGAAGATAATTATAGAAAAGCTGCTAGCCATATCCTGTGTAGATCACCCTTTAAGAGGGGGTGCTTATATTTGTTTGACCAAGATGTGATGCGGCAACAAAAAAGGTAATTTTTACACGAATTGAATAATTTAAACGGTACCATTAAATATAACCTTGCATGTCCACTAACGTTTTTCAAAGTATGGGAGCGTATTTTTGCAATGTTTGCAGGGTGGATATTTCTGACTTCCTAAAATGTTGGCTCTAAAGCTTTTACTAGATTTATCTTAACTAAAAAGACCAATTTTGGACTTTTATTTATAGGTTGTAAAGCTAACATTTATTCCCCTCAACCTATTTGTAGGTCCCACAATAGCGCTTTTTTTCATGAGTGGACTATGAAAATTTAAGCACATATAGCTAGAAGACCCGTTCTTAATTAGGGCAGTATAATTGACAATTAGCGGAAACCCTACAATAACATATTGCGGCACAATCCTCAGTACTTCTGAAGTAGGATCCCTCAGGAGACTAATTACGTGGTTGTAACCCTAAAAGTTAAAAAATAGCCCCGCTTTAATAGACATAGTGATATGTTTAATATCTTGTTGCTTTATCAACCCCTAATTTCATCATTTACTATAATATATAATATGAACGTTCAGGAGTGCTCATAAAGAGTGATACTGCGCAGAAAAAATATTTCTAACAAAAGTATCCGGCTTGCACCCCATTTACCTACAAAACTAATCTTATGACTCCGCCAAGTTCCCAAATAATGATGACGATTGGTTTTTTGAGCTTATTTTTTCTATACTTGTTACTAGTGCAGTAGTAGAAAGAGTATGCAAAAAAAAACAGGTGAACTAATAATTTAATTTAACCTACTGTTAAACTTAAACACCAGATTTATTTGTTCACGTACGAACATTGGACTTAGTAATATGGAAGACATCTCTATTTACAATCCATTTATAGAGAAACTATTATGAGCGAAGCTCGATTGAAAAAATAAGGTGGTATTTTATCTTATAAATTAATTAAGCCGTATACGGTAAATACGGTAGGTAACGGGTAGTTGATTTTGCTAATAGCCTTAATACTTCCTTGTTGTTTTACCGGTAATAGTTATATAGTCTACCATTCTATTTTGAAGTTATGGAGCCCAAGCTCTCATTTTTTCTTGTTACACCAGCAAAGTGCCGATTTAATTTTATTATGTTAAGTGGTAATCTAAGGAGGTAACCAATAAAGCAAGATACAATTTAAATAAACAACAATAATTAAATTTAATAAACCTGTCAATAATTTAAACGCTGGGCGGGCCAGGATCTAGTATGGGGATATTAAAGACTCAAAGAGTCAGAAGACTTAAATCTGAATGTCGCTAAAGTAACTCTTTTTCTCTAAAATACTAAAGATAAGACTTATACTTTTATTTTCTGATTTTTTATGCTATGAAATAAGACTGCCGTACAAGAAAAAAAAAAATTTTTGCACCAAAGTCCACTGCTATTTTAGAGAAAATTAAAATCTAAGAAAACCTGGGCCATTTAATCCTGTTGAATAAGGGAATAATCTTAAGGAATTTAATTAGCACCATATGAATGAAAGTATGGAAAAGGTTTGAATAATCCTATGTACAGTACCAACTAAAGTTGTGTATAATATCTAGCTAAAAATTAAGAAAAAGGGGGTTTATGTTTAGCAATGTGAACTAGCAGTTTATTAAAAAGTCTAAGGGATGTAGTATCTATTGTAAAAGGAATTTACATTTAGCGGCTTATAATATTAAAAAAAATATAATACAGAATTCAACTATATTAAATTAAATACTTTGTATTCTAAATATTGTAAAAAATGAAAGAGGTCACAACCCTTTCATAACTCTGCCAGTGAAAACATGCACGACGGGTTCATTTTACGAAAATAAAGATATAATAATGCTACAAGCGTATGCCTCAGGAAGAATAGGAGACTATCCTGGATGCATTTTTCAGGATGAATAATTTAATTATAGTGAGGATCCTATGTAAGTGTAAGTGGGCCCTTTGAATTATTCTAACTTGTGTTTTAATCAAAACTAATAAGTAGAAGGTAAAAGATGCTAGTGAAATCCTTGATAACAAACCAGGGGTTCTATCACTAGTATACTACAAGTAACTTAAACAGGATGTTAAGTAGTTATAAAATGAGGAATTAACCAAGCCCCACCATAAACCTACGCATTGTAAGTTTATCCTTTTACAAAGTTAAAATAAATATAGACTTTAAAGCTTTGTATAGTCGCTGTTTCTAATGAACAAAAATCTGCAGTTAGCTAGCTTTTACTTAAGTTGAAATTTAGTATCGTGCTCTGATAATGAAATCAAGCCGGTTAGAGACATATTCGCTGCTAGATAAGATTTTTTTGCTTCATAGCTCAAGGCCAAGATTAATATATTCTAATATACATCTAGGTTCGATTCTGAAGAATGGGGTTTAGGCCCCTTGTGCTAGTGTGGAGCACAAGCTACGGGAATACTGCTTATGCTATTTGCGGCTAATTGCGTATCCCCCTGGTATTTGTTTTTGCGAGAGACCAAAGGCTGCGCTACTTAATTAAATAAAATAGTCTATAAATTTTTAATATTATCGGCTATTTTTTGCGGGCGATGCAGCATACCTTGAATTCACACAGAGATGCCCAACCTGCCCCCTCCTAATAATTCTAAAAGTTTATATGTCCAACCTAAGTTAATATTTAGCTACACATGGAACTTTTTTGACTGTTATTAGTGCTTTACGTATGTTAGGCAGAAGTTAGAAAAATATGCATCGAGCTATATTTCTTTTATGTGAGGAGCCCCTACAACAAGGAAGTGGCGCCTCCTATTATTTTATTTTTAATTAGCGATTAATTATTTAACTTTATATAAAAAAAGCACTTGCTCCACACCACACAAAAATGAATTTACCTAACAACATTATTTCACTTTAGTTGTGAAAATTTAGTGTTAATTTGTTGCCAGCTTTACTGGTTGTTAGCATCATGTAACCGGTAGCTGTAAGGAAAAAACCATGCGCTATAGTATGCAAAGGAAGTATTTTAGGTCCTAGATGCTGTCGGTTCCCAAAATAATAAGACTTTTTTAACTATTTTTTATCAATTGCTCTGAGTTAAATGTGAAAAAGCTATTTTAAGGTTTATATACAAAAGGCCCCTTTGTGGCGCAAGTTATCCTTTTTAATGTAGATTAGTAAAAACTGTTTGTTTAAAAGGAAATTTTTGTTATTTTTAAACTGCTTTAATACATATTTTAAGGGTTAAAGGGAGGAGGTAAAAAATGGATATAATCTATGTTTACTTAAAAAAATAATCTAATATTTTTCTGGTGCGTGATCAAAAGCAAGAAAAAGAGGTGAGCTAATGGATTCCTAGGCCTTCGGGTCCAGAGACCTCGCAGATTTAAAAAGCGCAATCTTAATGTTAATTTTGAT
>JACYFI010001221.1:0-10067 GCA_020975735.1 Ophiocordyceps xuefengensis | reverse complement strand
TTTCACTCTAAAAAGATTTGTAAATAAGATGTATGCTTTGTTAATTAACTAAGTGTCCAATTTTTATACTGAACAATGAAATTTGGTTGTTTAAGTTTAAACGATAATTCAATTGATTATTATTTACTTGTTTCTTTTACGTAATTTTTTCTAGCATGCCTACAAGGCATAGAAAAATAAAGGTCAAAAACAGATGCGACATCCTTATTTGGCGTCTTTGTCCGGAAGTCAATAGTACTTTTAGTTTTGGTAGTAGATGGGCTGCAAGGCCAGGTATTTTTTTAGAATATATTTTTCCTGCGCAGTTATCCACTTTGTTATGGACTCACTTGAAACGTCATATTATTAATTATTTACTAAGCTAAATGATAATTAGGGGGTGAATAAGTAACCAGATTGAATTAAGCATATCACTATGGTTTTAGGACTAATTTCTTTAAGTTTTAAGTTACAACCCAGGTATTAGTCTTGAGGATCCCTACTTAAAAAATATTGAGAATTTAGTGGCCCTCATATTTAGTTGAGTTTCCGCATAATTACTATGTAATACTGTCTAATTTAATATAGGGTGTCTAGCATATAGTGTTTGTTATAAAAATTTTCATCAATCACTGATTGAAATACAAAGCCAACTGTGGACCTAAAAAATATTGAGGGAAAAAGTAAGGATGTAACACGTAAAAATAAAAGGTGCAAAATATGTGGGTTAGCTAAGAATTAAGTCTTAATTAGAGCCTATCAAATTTTAGGGAATTCGAGAAAATACACCTGCAAACATTTGCAAAAACGACACCCCATCTATTAACGGGTAGTGAAATAGCAGAGTATATCTTAATGTACAGTTTAAATTTATATTTTTAAGGTTATCAAAATTAAATCTTTTTGGTTTGGCGCTATTCCATGCCTGGTAGGGTCAAACATATAAGCACCCCTTAAATGGGGTGTGCTAAGAGGTCATAATGGCTGGCAGGCTTCTTATATTTCCCTACCAAATTTCTGTAGACCTCCCCTTGTAATGTTTACTAATGTAAGAGGGGATAGCACACACCGTAAAAAATTGTTTCTTGGTAATTTATACTTTTTTTGCCTTATTCTTACGTGATTATGACTTTAATTATCTTTCCGAGGTTTTATATATTATTTGTTTCTCTAAAGCATTATACTTCTTTTTATTCATAGCATGTATGTAGTTACACCTACCAACAGCCAGAAATAAAAGTATTTATTAAACTGATTTATTATAACTACTTAGCCTTTACATAACAGTATTTAGATTTAAAGCTCTAGCCAAATTTGGATCAAACTCAACCGCATACTCTAATTTGAATATGAAAATCTAAGGGTATTTTGTATTGACCTTTTAAAGGGAAAAATAATAGTTAAGGTTCATCTTGAAAGAAACTAAAATATTAGCACACTTTCTTTTGTAAACCCAGGATATTAGGACCCTGTTCCAGGGTAACCCTTTACCAGGTCCGTTCCCTTTTTCAAAACAATCCTTTTCTATCGTCTCACGTCCAAATACTTTAAATAGTCAGCCTGCCGCAAGAGGCTAGGCAGATACCCCCCGACTAAGACTCAATTTTGTTCTATTGAATTAAAAGGATATCAACCTTTTGACTCCAGACAGGCCGCCCCGTTTACACCTAACCGCATTCTAATAACATTATACCAATAAACTTTTTAAAGTTATAGAGGTCACTTTTTAGGGGTGGGTTAGCCTCTTATAAAAAAAAATAATATTATTTTGCTGAATAGCACCGAAAGTAGCCCCCTCCTTATTTTTTATCATATCCACGGCGTTTGCCCATATCCAATATTTCAGGATTAAGGTAACACTTATTTATGATTTTTGAGCTTTAAAGGCTTGGTTTTTTAAAGTTAATCTTTTATGATTTAAAAGTATAAAATTAAGACTTTTTTATTCTTCTATATAATCTTTTCTCCAATTGAATATTTAGGCATTCATAGGGAAAATTTTTCTTTTACTTTTTTTTATAATTATTTTATGCTTTGTTTTAAATTTTTTCCCTGATTTCTTGTAAGCTTGTTATTTCCAAACCCATACTTTATGCTAATTTGATTTTTAAAAGGATAAAGCACTGTTCTTTTCTCTATAATTATACTGTTGTTTTCCATTTTTCTACTAAGGCTAAATTGATTTTAGTAGGCCGTAGGCTAAGAACATTCACATATTTAATTAAATCATTTAGTTATTCGAATTTATCAAGTTGGTTAATTTTAGTATTTGTGTTTACATCGTCTGAAGCTTTTTTTTTTTATCCCTCTTAAGATCTTGTGGTTCAAAAATAGAGTTAATTTTATTTTTCAGTTTTGTTTAGGGGGTTTAATTATTGAAAAACCCTTTCTCATTTATTTAATTCATTTTTAAACCTCTTATTACCACTATCTAATATCTCAACTTAAATGAATTAATATTCATTAGGGTAAAAAAAAAGAATTACCAATTCATAGTAAATATACAATAACATGTCGCAAATAATAAATATTTAAAGGAATAATATAATTAAAGGGGTGATTTTTTGCTTTGAATACCTTATTTTTTTTTATACAATCATGAGTTATAAATAATTTAATCAGGATATTAAATAGGGCGATGTCAAAACAAATTTTGATAAAGATACTATAAATATAAGTATCCACTACTATGTTACTATAAGTATAAAAATACTCCTGATATAAAAGCAATACATAAAGGATTTATTTTTTACAATTTTTTATTTACTGATTCCCGGTAGATGCCAGGGGTGCTATACAAGGGTTGCTTCGCCGAGGATCGGAAAAATACGCGACCAGGCACATAATAATATATCATCTTAAAATTCCCTTTGTCTTCGGGAGTCAAGTCGAAGGCCCCGTTAAAAAATTCATTTTTGTACATTATTTTTCCTTATGCGTGTCAGGAGGTGCAGCGAAGGCTTGCCCTTAAAAAGAAAAAAGTCTATTAAGGCAGCAATAATTTTATACTTTTAGTATAAGTGTAAATTCTATATTATTAAAGTGCAAGTTTGCAAATCGAAGGCAAGATAAAATGAGACTTCAGCCATATTTTAAAAAAAACATAGCACAGCTTCGGATAAAAGTGAAATAATACTACTGATATCATTAATATAAATTGGCCAGAATCGCCCCTCCTTTTTGACCTACTCGCTTGATTTAAAGAGCCTCGCACGGGTGAAACAGCAAATGTTTAGATAAAAAGAAACTCTACTCATCATTAAGGGTATTTCGTATTGAATCTCTATTTAACAAAAAAATCTGAATAATTTTTAATATTTTCAAATTAGGTATGAAAATTTGAAATTGATTTTATAATCCTGGAAAAGATAAAATTTTTCACTTATTAAACTAACTCTATAAAAATCTTTTACTCAGAGGATAATCGTATAGTTAACCATAAAAGCAATACTCAGTACAACATCCATAGGCTTTAATGATTGAAATTAAAAGTTTAATAATTGAGATTTTTAACTATTTTGTGTATATGGTTTTACAATAGGTATTAAAAATCATAAAGGATTACATTTAGCTGTAAAAAATTATTGCTTACCTTGTAGTTACATCAATTCTATTACAAATAAAATTAAAAAACTATAAGAACCCTTTTGCATCCACATCATAAGTCCCCTGGAAAAATAAGATATCCATTCTACTTAATTTAAATCAGGTTTATAAATGAATATCTATGTTATATAAATCCACAAGCTTTTTCAACAGTTACTCACATTAAATTTCGAAATTATACATTTAATTATTAACTGAAAATTAAATCATATATGATTTTAATTGTACTATATATGTCGAGCAAATAAAAGTTTATTTTTTTCTTATGACTTGATTATTTTACACCCATATTGCTAAAGTGTTCTTGGGAAACGTTGTATAAAATTCTCTATACGGTCTCATTTTATGCAAACCTTATTTCGAATCCTTTTAATACCCTTAATTTTTAGAAGAAGATTTTCCTTAAATCAAAATTTCCTTTTCCATCTATTTATTCCCGCTAATCAGGGATTAGAAATTAGTATTAAGTTGTTATCCTTATTTATTAGTATTAATATACTTTTTGCTGCGGGTAGGTTCAGCCGAGCCTATAATACTTTTCTTTGTGTTAATGTCCAGCTTTCGCTGGGTTTCAGTATGTAAGTTTATCGTATATTAATGTAATAAAAAATGCAAGAAAAAATTATTAGAAAAAGGGCCGAATTAAATGATTGACCGTATAGTCTGCTGAGAAATCCTTATAGTTTCTGCTGAATGTAATTATTATATCTAAGTTTAGATTAGTATAATCAGTATGAATTATTATTTCACTGTTTAATAGATGAGATCAAGCCTTTACACTTAGACTCTTAGTTCCTAAAATAACGTAGAAATAATTATCATTAAATAGACATTATTAACTGATATATAGTTTCCACGGCACTGTAGTTAATTCAGAAAAATGAAAAATACTCAGGCCTAATTTTTAAGCAACTAACGTAGTAGGCCAGTTAAAGTGCTTTCAATATTTTACGATACAACACTGCATTCACCAGAGGATCGGACTAATAACTTATCTTAATGATTTTAACCCTTAATAACCTTTGATTTCGACGGGTTTAATCCTTCACACGGAATCTACTCGAAATAAATTGTTGAAAGTTTTAGTTTACCTTCTGGTTTTCCCAGAGTATTACTTAAAGAGGGTAGGGGGTACATTTTATCACTCCCTTACCTTTCTCGCATTAAGAAAACATATAAAGGCTCACCGTTGGCAAAATTAATGATATTATTTTTACGCGAAAAACGTATGGAATTTTTCACGGGACATGTCCCACAGACCACTGTACTAAAGAATTTTTTGAATGTTTCTAAGACTCGAACTTTTCTCTTAACAAGGTATTAGTACAATCGTGCCACATATCTTAACTAAGCCTCTTCTGATACCTTATTCTATAAAATAGAATCTATCCGATTAAGGGGTTCCGAACTTTATTGATACCTTTCAAAATTCTGTTTAATGTAACGCCTATTAATAAAACGTCTGTAGAGTCTTTTGTCCTATATGGTAGAAAGAATTATGCTTCCGATCACGAAATAGATATAACAACCCTCCCCGCTTTCCCATAAAAACCAGAATAAATACCAGCTTAAAGTAAGTTAAGGTGCCTTAAAATTGCTTTAATATAGAATGTTGTCTTATAAATTTAGTATTCTTCTTGTGGATAAGTGTATTTTCTTACTGAAAGGTTTTATTAAACATGTTTTTAAGAATGCTAAAGTGACAATTTTTTTTGCAATTAAAGGAGGATAAATATTCCGATAATCATTCTTTTATTATTCCAATATTGCTCCTTTTTTATTTAACACTCAATAAAGCATCAGCCTCTTTTCCCAGTAATCTTAACAGTTCCTCCACCTACACTTAGCAAATCTAACCTACATATTATAATTAGATCTTAAGGTTAATGTAATTTAAAAAACTAGGTCTGCGTAAATTGTAGACTATTTACGAAATGGTTTTTTGACATACTACCCGTCAACCGGTTCCCATTAGCCCTAACTCAAAGATTATTTTATATTTGTTTAGTTACTTGGTTTTATTTCACATACAATCATTATAACTGCAATTAATTAAACACTCAAGGGTCTATGCAATTTTTGGCTTTATCTGATTGACCTTAACAAAGTATTGGGTATACATGTAATCCTAAATTCAAAACCTGTACTCGTGGATAAGCTAATACCTATGAACAATTTAGGCCTAACACAATCCACTTACGAATAAATCATAAATTAATTTAATCTTTCATACTAATAAAAATTTTTGTATTTATTTCTTATTATTTTAATGCATTTTGCTTTAGTAAGTATGTGATTAAAGGGTTTATATTTAGCTGCTGATGTAACTTCCATCTTACTTCTTACTAAAGTTTATATCCGAACTCGAAACGCAATATCGCCTTTTTTATAAGGCTAACTTTTGTTGGTTTATGTTATCTTTTTCAAATTTTTTTACAATTATTAGATTTCAGGTGGCTGTTTATATAGGTAGATTTCAATTATAATTCGGCATCATAGCTCAAATTACCATTCACCTCTAAATCTAATTTAGGCTTTCTTTATCCCATGCTACTCTATGTAGCGGGATTAGATTTAATTTAAAATTTGGATCAAAGTTTAGTAAAAAAGATGAAATATTACAATAACTCTCTATAAAGAAGTTAATATAACCATATTGACCTGGATATGCAGAACTCGCTTCTATTCATTCTCTACTTACCTTCATTAAAAGAAATGGTTTTTTTGCGAAGGCATAAAAAGGTTTATTTCTACTCCCGTAAACTCTCATAACTAATAGACCTTTAGTTAGAAAAGAGGGGTTCTACCTTTATTTTTAAGCTTAAAAGATACAGTTTTGTTAGTTTCTTCTGGTATGTACATAAACCGTCGAAGAATACACCTTGTTTTTCCAGACATTATAGTAAGCGACTACATCTTGTTATATAGGAAAAGGTTTCCTTTATTTCAAGTTTTTTAAGTATCTAAATTGTACATTATCAAAGTGAGTAAATATCTTGTACGTATTTTATGTAAAGCTTTTATTATTAGGATAGTTAGAGTTTTTCTACTATTTTGAAAAAGGAAGTAATTAAGATAGTTTTTTCATGTCCTCATTAGCGAAAGTATAGAGCTTTGCCATGTATATCGTCGTTTTTTTATAAGTATATTAATTAAAAACATATACACCCTGATTTTAGCTTTTTTTAGTTTTATACTTAAAAGTCTATCTGGTTCCCAAAAATTATATAAATTATTTATAGTGTAAACTGATTAGGGCGCAGCGTCTTCTTTTTGTGGTTCGTCGAGTTAGACTTGGGTACTTTAATTTTTCCTGTAACTGTTAATTTCATTATATCTGTTTTTCAATTGGCACCTATATCTCATTAAGATAAGTAAAATATATTACTTTTTCAATGGATTACGGAGGTCTTCTAAGGATCCTACCTTAGAAAATTTCCATCGCTTCGGTTCATGTGATTGTCAAAAATACAATATTTGTCACCTTTTATCGTTGTAAGATAATAGTAGAATGAGCAATAGTTAGAATTTTCCAGCTATAGTAATCTTTTAAGGGGAGCTAAGTGGATATAACACCTTCCGATCGGTAAACATCAAAGACGAAACTAACTCGAACATACATAGAAGGTGTCATTTTTATATTAAGACCCAACGTACACGTAGCTAAACCCAAAGAAAAATATTTATCCCTGTAGGGAACCTGCAATAATTCAATGTTGCGCTGTAAAACATAAGTCTATCCCAAAGGACAGTATCATAAAGTTAATAAATGGAGTAGCTTACAACGATCAGGGGGTTGAGCTTTTATCAGAACACAAAGACTCCATAACCTTAATTTTACAAATAATGTTTTGGAAAACCATGTGTTCCTATGAAAAATGCTTTCTTATTCCTGCTGGTTAACCCAAATCCCTCTTATCTTTGTACCCCTAAAGGTGAATCCATGTACTGGCTTAGCGTTTGAAGCGCAGCTGTCCTGAACCTAGACCTAAAATATGTCATATGCCCTACCATCCAGGATAAAGCTAGGGTTGAAAAGGCAAGGGGAGTCGCTAAATCCCCTATAAGGTTATAGGAAGTATATTTTAAATCTTTAGCTTGCTATATTTTTCTGTTGTTTCTTTATTTATTTTTGTCTATGTGTTCGCAGGCCTTGATGATTTTTTTTAGCCGAGCTAAACGTAGCCTTTTCGCACTATAAAAAAATAATCGGATCCCCTCTAAATAGCTAAAAATCGTCTTATGTTCCCCGATCTCTTTCAAGGTAAAGCTGTTGGCACCCACTGATTTATGGAAAATGGAAAAAGCTAGAAGCGGAGCAGTCAACTTTTTTATTGCCCTGTGCGACCAGAGAGCAAAACGGAGTGCGGAGGTTACACGCTGGCTTAGCTTCTTATTTTTTGTAGCGCCGTTGTGGGTATGTTTTGCTGCCGCTAAATAGAGAGTAGTAAATAAATCGTTATGACTATCAGCATCTTGGGAGTATCCAGTAAAAAGGTTTTTATTTTTTTTTTCTATTATCATGTATAATTCTTTGCCCGTACTTGTTCTGAAGATCCTTTTAGTTGGCCAATTACTTTTATTAATTTTTTCTCCCATTCCTTTCTTTGTAAATTCTACCTTCTAATAATTCATTCTATAATAAACTTTTCATAATCTTTAATATAAAAATTTTACATATTTTCAACCAAAACAGAAATACTATCGAAGTTAACTTATTTAAAACGATGTGTGGTGATAAATCGAGCTTTATAGACAGGACCGAGTAATTCTTTGAGGTTAATATCACTCCGTTTTAAATGATAAATGTATAAGTACTACAGGTTAAATTTTTATCCTTTTTGTTTTATGATACACCTAATCTGGGCGCTATTCCCCTATTTGCCTCTCTTTGGGGCTTCACAAACATGTAATATAAGAAACAAACCAAGAGCATGCAAACCCCAGCAATCAAAATTAATCTTACATGATTATCTTTTAAGGGTGGAAAAATTCTTAATATTCAAATATTACTGTAACTTTAGCCGAATCAGTTGAGTTATACTTTGATTCAGGGTTACAAATTTCAATTTATGAAAGAACAAATTATATAAACCCAAACCTTGGTTATTTCCTTACAAATAATTTTTACTCCTTTTTGTATCTTCCAAATTTTATCCTATACGACCAACCCTATTTCGTTTTGCTCTTTATTATCATAGATTTCGCTAGATTTGTTATTTTCAGATTGTGTGAGAAAACAATCTGGAGTTCTGTTTTACACCTATAATCAACTTTACCTTTCTATAATCCTGACTAAGGAAATAGCCCAATTCCCTTATCTGTAAGATTGGTTCTATATTTAGATTAAGGATCGAGAAATTCAAGGTATAGATATTTATTTTATCAATGTATATTTGTTTAGTTTGCCCTAGCTTATTTTCGATAGGCAAAGTTTACTTCGCTGGATTTTCCTGAAATAAAATAGATTGTTCCCTAAGTAAACATCGGGAAGTGGACCTGTTTATACAAGAGTTCAGCACTACAAAGATTTTAACCGTGGAACACCTGTAGTTTATTCCACCCGTGCCAGTCTACAGTGTATACTGTGGTGACTTCAACCGATTAAATCCCTATTAATTTCCTTATTGACCATCAAAGCGTAAACATACCTCTGATGTAACCTCATATAGGTTTCACTAAGAGCTAGCTGATATTCTTGTACTATTATACCCAGACCGCGGTATAATTAAAAATATAAACCCTCCGGTTGACCCGAAGAACTCCAATAGCTTCTAATTTTGATTTTATGGCTATGCATGTGTGTAGTAGTGAATTCGCCACGAATAGCAAGCTCATGCATTAAATATAATAGAAAGTATATCGACTGTACATTGAGACAGCATTTCCAAGCCACCCCCCGGTGAAGCAGGTCGTAGAGATACTTCAAATAACCGAGGTCCTATTAAACGTAAATATTGACCGTTTTACCCGTGTTGCTAACATTAGTCTAACTTATTTACTTTAAGAGGTTACAAGTGTTAGTTAATAATTATTAAACTAAATCCAAAGGTATATTATGAGCTTGCTTCATATTTTTTCCTTAGTTAAGAGCACGCTCCGTACCCACACAAAAAAATAGGCACCCTCAATATTTTTTATTTAAGCTCTTATATAATTTTACATCTTGCCCCTCAAAAATTTATACGCTTTGCACTAAACCTTGGCTTTTTTTCCGCTATTTTAATCCGTTATGCTATTTATAATAATAGACTCTACCTCCTAATATATACAATGTAATTTTTTAGTTTTAAGGATTTCTATTAAAGCGCAGGAAAGATGTAAATCATGCCAGCCTTGGCCTATTGTATATAAATTTAAGAATTTATATAGATTTAGATATCGTAATAGATTCCACCTAACTAAATTGTCAATATTAATGTTAATAAAAATTCCCTATATATAAACCTATGATACAAGCTAGAATTTAAAAAAATGAAACC
>JACYFI010001220.1:0-10446 GCA_020975735.1 Ophiocordyceps xuefengensis | reverse complement strand
AAATATATATCGTTTATTCCTCTTTCTTCCTTTCTAACGCCGTTTAATCTAAGACGTGATATTCTAATTTGTATTTAATGAAATAGCTATAGAATTATTCTATTTAATTGATAATTAAAATGATCCTATCTTCTTTAACTGGTTATTACAAAAGGATGGTTAGGGTATACATTGGGGGTTTTATTATTAGTTACAAACATTAACACAAAAATATTTCATATATTTTATATTTTAACAAGTATATTATAATTCGACTTTTAATAGTTTTTACCCAGAAAAAGTTTTGAGTATCTGAATATTCGTTCTAAAAACTTGTTTTTTACAAATTTGTTTATAAATAATACAAAAACTAAATTAACACAATAATGGGACAACAATTCTAAAAATAATAGAATACCCTGTTACATATTATTTATTTTGTAATAACCAGGTGATCAATAATTAATTGAGTGTACTACTAAATGAATTAATTCTTATTTTCTTAGCTATGAATTGCAAAGTATGGATTAAAATATTGATTTAAGTACCTATAATTAGAATTCCACAATTATCAATACAACGGGGGTTAATATACTTTTCTATGGGTGGGATTAAGTTGTTGCTTTATAGTGCCCGTTGATGGTAATTTATAATTATAGTCTTTTTAAAAAACACGCTTAGTTATATCCATCATACTCGGGCAACAGAGTTTAGATGAAGGGGAAAGGCCCGCTTTTTAACTAGCATCTCTCGTCAAAAGGTTTGGGAAGGATGGAAACACTGGAAAGTCTAGTGACCCTCCGAGCCCGGAGCCGTCTATGAGTAAACTAAACGCCTGACCCTATTGTTCCAGGCTATCTCCTCAAGAGAGGTCATATCTGTCGGAAATAGGGATATGTCATTGTGTTGAATTTGGGAATGAAGAATCGTACCAATTGATCAAATGCAAACCCAGGAGACATCAAGTACATATAACGTAAAGAGTGGGACCTCTTAAGGACGGATTAAGAAATAATAATAATTGGAATCTACGGGGTTACCTACAGGTCCCTAAAAGGGACCATGGTAACAGAGGGAGTCATTAGTCCAATCTATTGGGAAGGACTCCGGATTACGACTGTAGCTTGACACCACTAACGCTGGAAGTTACCCAGTACAGTTCAACTGACAGGTTTTTTGGTAAAACTACAGAAGATTTTATGAACTATCGTGAAATATAAAGTTTTTTTTGTGGAAGATAATTATAATAAAAATGATGATTATATGATAAGAAATATACTACGCAGCCTTATCATAAATTCAAAAAAGTACAGCCAGGGGAACATGATCCGGGTATAATACCTACACGTTGGGAAGAGATTGTCAAATGAAGTTTGTGAATGTAATAATGCTTGAAGATGGGTCACTTTCAACATTCACCCCCGGAAGAAGAAATATATATAATACCAAAAGGGTAACGGGAGGTAACGAACCATTGATCTAAATTAGCCCCCTAGGAGACCAAACTAGTTACACGAATTAATAAGATATGATATTCGAAGCTAATGTTATGAACCTAACCTTTTCAACGAAAGCAGTCATGGGGTTTAGACTACCGAGGAAAGCTGCCCCAACCGCATTAAAAAATGGTTGACTGAAATATCGTATGGGCCAATGGTTTATGGGAAAGTGGACATTATGAAAGTTTTGACAAAAATAAGTCATACACCAAACTGATGGGAGCTCTTGGACCGAAAAATCTAAGACCAAGTTTGTGTGATTAATTCGTCATAAGTGTTGTAAAGCGGGGTACATGGAAATTCATACCTTAACTCGGCACTCCGAGCAGGAACACGCCTCAACGGTTTCAATAGATAACCCCAATATCCAAATATATCTTCTCGGACGGAACAACTCGAACGTTTTTTATCGGTGAACTAAAAAGATATCGACGTGAATCAAAGCTACCTATTAACCCCATCTATATTCTGGGTGTGCCCCGTAAAAAGAGATCAAGAGCCAAAAACTCTGAAGGGAAAAGAAAGTTAAATTTACATAAAGTTTTTACGACTAATTTCCCGCTAAGCTAGATATCGACCTAAATTATTAGAGAAGATGCAATACATTAGTAATGCAGATGACTGAAATTATTAGGTGTTTGAGAGGAGTGAAAGAGAACTGTTAAATCTCTGTCAAACAGATTAAGCTGTTCTTGAAGGGACGAAGTAGGGTTGAGGCTTCCGAGCTAAACCAAAATATCCAAACGCTACCACAGAACAACGCTAAATTACCTATCGGTTAGGGTACAGAAGGATGTAATCTGCAGACCTTTACTCTAGAAGAAGACAATGTTTGAAGCAGCAAATTAAAAAAAATAGAGACTTCAGCCCCAGATCGACAAGGGGATCACAAAAAAATTGAATAGCAATGCGTTCTAAAAAAAAAGTAGACCATACCCCAAAATCTTATCTAATGCAAGAATCTAAAGATGCTATAATTCTAGCCCTAATACAAATTCAGTCGTATAGGAGGTTAAATTACAATACCATCGTTTCAGCGAGATAGATTTTGAAGCACTATCAGCACAAAGTACAACTATATCCTGAAAAAATCCCTTGTGGCAAGACTCTAGCAAGCCCAAATTCAAAGGTTGGGAACTCCAAGCTCAAAAATTTTGCAACTTATGGGTTAAAAATCTTAAAGGCCAAGATAAGCCGAAATCTGGGTTATAAAAACTAGTCGAGGGAATACAAGGCACTGACGTGTTTCAATATTAAACTGTGGAAGAATATACTTTAAAATTCGAATGCCCCCCCGAAGATATCCCAAAAGCTTACTTTATGGAAGGTATTACTTGTGTTTATGCGACTCCGACTACAGTAGTGGGAATGCATCTGTTGGTATGATGAAGAGCCCCTTAATCCTAAAGCCAAAGGCAAACTAGATAAATTATGGCTCAAAGAGAATTCGGTAAGCAAATACCATTATGCTAAAGATGCCACATGAAACGACATAGTCACAAAACATCTCACAAACGAAATAAAAAAAATCTAAGGCCAAAATCTGGGATTGTAGCCGTATTTGCGGGAACCATCACGGTTCGGTTCGGGGAAAGGGGGGAGTGGATTTCGGCAATTAGAGTTCCTTTTCCAGTTCATTCTATGGGACAGGGGTGATTATATACCAATTAGGGAGGCACTATCTTAGATAACTTGTATAGTATGATACTAGGCATAAAGGGAATATAAGCTATACAAAATTATGATATAAACCTTTCCTATATAAATTCACTTTGTTATACTTACTATAGGTTTCTTTTAAACTTAAGTGCAAGCACATTCATTCTTGATCTCCCTAAAAAAGGACCTTGGGGAAATTCTTATCCAACAAACGTTGGGAGTAATTATCAAAATTCCGGGAAAAACCCTATAAGTTCTGGTGTTATAGCCATTATTGAAAAATATGAGTAGCTGGACAGTAATTTACTCAGGTATAGTACATAAGCCAGGAAGATGGTTAAACGGAAAAGGGCAATCGCCGGATTCTAAGTCATGAAACATTCGAACCGGAGGTATTATTGTAAAAAGAGGCAACGAGTAAATCGTAGTTAAGGTTGTTACTTATTTACCACGCGTTTTTAAGATTATTACTCTACGGGCTTCGAAGAAGTTTAATCAAGTTAAAAATCCCTTGCTAACCAAAATTATTTCAAAAGCCAACTTTATTATATTGTCTAAGTTTAGACCATACGCAAACTACCCCTTTAGACCCCGATTTATATTCATGATTCTCTGATGCAGAAGGATGCCTTCTTTGTTTACATTCGTAAATACCAAAAAATCCCTAGTAGGTTGACAAATTCTCTGGTGTTATTTTTTAAATAATCTTCATGCTAGAGTACCCTAGATATTTTAAAACTATTAAAGCCTATTTTTGGAGCAGGAAGAATAGGGTAAAAGAAAGAAAATGGGTGTGGTAGATTTTTACAATAAGGGTTCTTGTTAGGATCGAAAATTATAACAAAAAAGTAATACCTCATTTGATAAATATCCCTCATAAAAACTCCAGGAATATTTCTGATTATATTTGATTAGTTTTAAGAAAGTTAGTCGTTACTGGATGCAACGGAGGGGGAGAATTAAGAAGCGAAAGGTTTCAAAAAATAATTTAAATTAGCGCTTCTTAAATAATGGATCGTAATCGCCCCTTTTAGCTCTTAGAGCTTTTTTCCTGTACCTGTTTGGCTTGAGCAAGACCATATTACACTTTAGTTTCGAATTAGACCCTCAATGGGTAGCCTGGTATTACAATGGTGATGGTAGTTTTTAAAATTAGTTACCTAGAGAATCTAAATATTTACATTAAACAGGAGGGTCGGTGTAGGTATTCCTTTTTGTAGTAGACCTCAAACAATATTAGAGAATGAAATTACTTATTGCGAAAAAGTTTGTGATTTCTTTGGGATGTGGTCAAAACTATTCGTTATAAAGTATTATACTGAGGTTTAGATGTTAATCATTCAAAAATAATTATGAAAAGCTTTTTGCCTTCTTTTCCTAAATACCCCTGTTCTTGGTGTTAAATCAGGACTTTGAATGAATTGAGCGTAAAGAGCAAAATGGTACAAACAAAAAATCCATTTTAACTAACCAAGGTCTACGATCAAGATATTCGTCAATAAAGTAACAGCGAATGAATTAAAAGGAGATATCTAAAATTAAACTTACTTCATGGAAGTATAAGATTGATATTAATATGTGTTATTATTCTATTATTTGGACGAATAAATTTTACCGCATCACTATGGACGTTTGATGAATGGTTATAACCTTTACTATAGTTTACAACCATTTTGTAGTTTAATAGTAATTTTATATTGATTTTATGGTTGCAATTAGTTTATTCTCAAGCGACAGGGGTCTCATGCAATGAAAAATGAGTTGGAACTTTCATATAATAATGAGGTTCTTTATTGTCCGTAATAAATAGGAACAGTAATAGTGTTTAAACTCAGATTTTGAAAAAAAAAGATATTAATTGGCTTTGATAGTACACTAATCAGGAGGTTTAGCATATTAGGCTTAGGTTATACCCTAGTTTGAGTCAGCTCAATCATTTTTATATGTTATTAAACAATAGACATAATTAATTTAAAGTGCCAATTTGTCATACAGTAGCAATAGCTTTCTCTTATTAAGCCTATACTAGTGATAATAAAGAATATGAAGAATTAATGGATAAAAGCTAATTCCTCCTATCATTAGTAAATCAATTAAAAGGTAATTTTTATATTAATCCTGTTTTAGCTATTAAGTTTAGCTATACGTATTAGACATTACAATTTGTATGGGTGCTACCTCCTTTAAATAGGATTCTTTGGTAAACACAAATTTGGTATTATAGTGCAGCTATAGATAAACGGTTTAATATCTTACTTAATCGCTATATTAACTTAAGTGTTATAGGTGATGGTGTACTATTTAAGTACTAGTAAAATGGAAATGTTTTTCAGCCTTACCTGGATTATAAAATTATCGTTTATAAGAAAAATTTTAGGTATTAAAAGGTGCTGTTACTAGAAGATGTGAATGTTAAACTCGGCTATTTGAGAAAAAAATTCTGCTGGACCACCGGTTTCACGAACACAAAAATTTGAAGTTTCTAAATATAATAATATGTAGCTAATACCCAAAGTCTATATCTTTTGGTGTTATATCTGTTAACATTAACAAAATGCTATTATTTTATTTAATTACATAAGAATGGGCTACAGTCGATGGGACCAATTGGGCTACCAAATTCTTTTTAATGAGGTGAAATGAGTTAGTACGAACTTTTTAGTTTTTTATGTTGTGTAAATATTCAACGAATAATATTTTACTCTCTAATTTTTTATATCTCTACCAACAATAACCCTTACCCAAGAGAAATACCTCTACTATTCCGAGTTGGATTTCCAATAGTTTTTTTAGTCAAAATAGAATCTCAAGTTTGGGTAAAAATTTCTTTATTTTTGCTTTTATATCATCCTGTGATTAGATTTAGGAAATTCTCGGTAATTTAGTCCCGTTTTGGTCTTAGTGGCTATGAAAATTGGGATATATGGGTGATATAATATATTTATATTTATAGGGTTCATATTACTTGAGCAGTATTTTTATTCTGTGTTAGGTAATAAATGCATTAAATAATTTGAGTAGTAGACAATTTTATTGTATTATTTTTATCAAATCGAAATGAGATTTTGGTAAATTATTTTATACAAGATAAGTAAAGACTAAATCGCTTTTCTTCACCACAAGACTGTAAAATAGCCTGCCTCAAGTGGACACATGATTTCTACGGGTCAAGGAAAAATGAGCTCTAAACCTCCATTTTTATAGGCTGAGGCAGCATACTTCGTCACCTAAGTCCGCGTGTATAATAAAAAATAACACTTTTTAGGGGAAAGTAGATTAAGAGACTTCCATTGTTCGAGAGAGTTATATTATAAAAGCATTTTCCCGTGTTTTAACCAAGATCTCTCAAAAATATACCAAGCGGTACACGGGTTGGCAACAGTGGGGTTGGTAATTAGTTGGCTAGGAGTAAGGATTAGCGAGTTAGTTATTTGGGTGATTTCATAATAGTGTTCGCTAAAGAAAACCCTTCATTACAACCAATTATTCCTCTTACTCATATTAGTTTGCTTTTCCCAAAGGAACTGCGTTATATCGGCTTTAATGATTCATTATTATTCTTATAACGTAGTATTTTGCTTTCGGGTTGATAAGTAAATCTGATTTATACGGCTGATATGGTGTAATAACGCGGAGGGTAGGTATGTTTATACTACAAAAACAATTGCTATTTAATTAGAAATTCTTATAGTTTTAACCAAACTATGAAAAAATTTATTTAAAAACATTATAACTTAGGACGCGCCTAGCGCTGAGGTTTTATATTGCCAAGATAGACGCTAACTCCCACAAAGGGAAGGTGTTATGAGTTGACAGATAACACTCATGTATTTTAGTTGTGTGTAATCTTATTTAAGGTGTAGGATGAAACTCATATCTTAAAAAAAACTTCGAAGGGATGGCACCATAATCACACAAGTCTTTTAAAACTCATGTAGAAAGTGCCCTCTTGTCAAAAGGGTTGTAAGAATTTTGTGAACACAATGTTAATTCTCGTACATTCTCTATATGTATTTTAGTACCTTCGTGAGCTTAATAACCTGTTAATCAGAAAATAACCCAGCCCGTAAAAGTGTAATCTTGATGCTTTTGACAGCTGAAAAGTAATCTATAAAAGAGAATAAAAATGAATCAGGGAATATATATGTTGAACATAACTAAATTACAATAGATATTTATGATAGGTCAAGTCTAAACCTATCTAACAGCTTTAAAAATATTTTAATCTTTAGGTTATTAAAACACCTAGATATAAGTTTAATAATTTCAAAAGCATTTTAATTTAAAATATGGTATTCTAAATTTTCTGTTGACAATATTTAGATATTTGTGAAATTTTGCTAGATTTGCTCTTTAGAGAATACAACGTTTACTTTGATAAATTTAATCCTGGAATTATACATACTAAAAAGTAGCTTCGAAGGGTTTCCCCCTTGACATTAAACACTCGAACCAACGTAAAGAGCGAAGAATTAAGTAAGTCTTTAAAAAAGAAATTATATTGTAAAGGAAAAGTCAGCTTTATTCGTCGTAACTCCTACCGTAGAAACTAAATAGTAAGGGTTTAAGAGAAAAGTAAAGATTAATAACCCCTTATTGGAAAACCTTACATGAAAACAGCTCTATGAGTTAATTGAAAAGCAAAAAGCTTTAGGTAGAACGTTCCATACTGAGAACCAAGTCTAAAAATGAGTTGCAGTAAAGAAGCGTATCACGATATTACACATATGAAAACAGTTTATAGTGAAGGATTTAAATATTCGGTAGGTAGTTGTTTTCAGCTAGAAGAGCTGGTAAATTTGAGAGAAATATAAGGGAAGTACTACAATTATAAGAATAAAAAACTCAGGGGAAATCTTCAAGAGAAATATAAAATTTTCAGGGTTCAAAACTCCTTAGGCTTACAATAACCTATAGTATAAAAATTTCCACTATATATGCTGGAAAACTCTCTAAAGCCTTAGTACCTTTAATAGGTGAAAATCCTTAAATGCATTAACAATGGACAATCAGCAGAGGAAAATAAAATCTCCCTACGAGCTACCGTTGTAATCACTTGTATAAAGGTATTAAATATTAATAGTCCAATTTAGTAGGAAAGACTACATGAATTTATAGGCTTTAATCCGGATTTAAATTGAAAACTGTAACACACCGTACAGTTATATTAATTTTTACTAATTAGCCTTCCACTTTTAATTATTATATTTAATGGATTGAAATAAATGCCCTCAATGACAGTTTTAGCAGAAGGTCACCAATGTATTGAATTACCCAGTATCCTGATATTTATAGATCTTAATGGAAAATTTTATAGAATTGATTTCAAATATAGTACCAGAACTAGATTTAACCAACAGAGGATTACAAAAAGTCTTGCAAGGAGATAACAGAGTTTATTATGTTACTGTGTAAGCAACATATTAGATTTTGTTATATCATTCAGGGGATGTCATACCATTTCTTTGCTTGTGCCCTTCATTTGGGGCTTAAAATGTGATGCCCATATCCCTGGTAGCCCTAATCAAGTTTCAGTTTTCTTTAATAACAGAGAGGACGTATTTATGGTTCAGTGTTTATAAATTATGTGGAAATATTTACACAGTCTATCGGGCCCATATGTATAGAATCTGTAAATATAGACAAATTTTGTTCATTCGAACTACATTAATGCTAACTTATTATAAGGTACAATTTTAGTAATTTTTTTCTGGCTTGGGTCATGTATATTTTATTTTTCCTTAAATCCGCGGGCGGGGGGGGGTTAGGGGTACAGGTAAGTCTACAGCCCAAGCCTAGGCAAGTCCATCTAAAAGGGGTATTAGTTTATAAAAGGTAAAACATGATGAACTTGACAGGCAATAAGGATTGTAGGTTAAATCCAATGCCCCCCAGTCATAATTGACTAAAAATAATATATCATGAGTATGTTGCGTTATAACATATGAAAGAATTTGATAGTACTATAAAATAAAAAACATGAGTTTTAGACCCTTAGGGACTTTTTTTTAAATAGAATATCTTTGGGATTCGTATTCTAACTATGAAAAAATATAATATAATCGCTTTAATTTCTATATGAATAAATGCTATTACTCTAGTAACATTCCTAAATATTTGGTAAGTTCTATTGAAACTTGGACTATATTATAAGGACCAAACGTATGACCATCTACCATTATAGTAGTGCCGGAGTGCAGAATTGCTATTGGTCTAGGAATCTGTTGCTTTTTTAATAGACTAAGAGGAATATTGCCAATGAATAAATATAGAGTATTTTAAGTGTATAAATTGTGTTACATATAGGGTTTATAGTTTCCGGTCATTTTTTTGTATAGAACAAGTTGTGTGTGTCACCGAGTAGGCCGATTTTTTAAATTGTCTTATGTATAATTTCAACAACCAACATTTCAGCTATTATTGGGATCTTTTTTTGGGAAGTAAGGATTAAATAATATCAGTAACCTATATACTTATTTAGGTGATCATAGTCGAAATCAGTTAAGATGAGTATGAAATTTTACAATTTGGATAGTTTTACAGTTAACTATTTAATACCTATGAATTCATTAAAAGTTCTTTATTTTCCATATCGTATGTCTATAGAATATGTGCCCATGGATCCTGGGAGTGAAGCACCTCAGGGGAAAAAAAGGTGTCTTTTATGGGGATTCAACCTGTCAAACATCCGGGGATCATCCTTAAAGCTTTAAGGTACCAAAGCTTAATATGAAAAACTATAAGTGGCTGAAAGTAATTACTCCAGGTACGGTTAACAAAGCCTTTAAAAGATATAGTGAAAAACGAATGGGAACAAATCGGGATCTAGTCAAACTATATAAACAGTATTTCTTAAAGAGCAAAGATAGAGGCAGTAGATTTCGAATAGCCAGATTGATTCGAATTTTAACGGTGTACTCTAAGGGGTTTCCGAAAAGAAACAGGGATTTAAACCCGATTTCAATCAGCGAACAAGGAGAAACCTTCCTATTGTCAAAGGCATCCTAAAGATTCGAGTAAAACATATTCTACCTAATAATGCACCAAGTTGTAAACCCTAGGTCTGATCTGGTTTAAAGTAGGAACTCGGTGAGGGTTCACTTTAGGTTATAAAGTAATAAATAATAACATGGGGGAAATTTAGGTTGCGTGTTCAATCTGAAATTTCAATTAGGGGTCGTAACAACAAAGGATTGCTTATTACGTTAATAATATCTATTAGCAACAACAGTTACTTAGGTGGGTGTCCGTTTATACATATGCTCTAAACCGACAATAGTCTCTAACTTTTCAATAAGACTTCAATTTG
>JACYFI010001219.1:0-12224 GCA_020975735.1 Ophiocordyceps xuefengensis | reverse complement strand
TAACAGCGTAACCATAAATAAAGCGGAATATTAATGTACCTGAGCTGTGACTAAAAAAAAATAAATTAATTTAGCTGTGTTTAGGGCAACCATACTCTTTTAAGGATTAATTTTTAAGGCATCTGCGAATGCCTGAAAAAAACCCTAATACGAAATCTTTCTTCCTTTTTACTCCATTTATGTGAGCCTACTACCTCGCGCGCATAACCACTCCAGGAAAGTTCTTAGGACTTTTCTCCGCTAAGAATTAGTTGTAATAGTTTAATTTACCCAAACTATCCACTTTAACCAGGGTATTAAAATATATCCCCTCTGTTACTTTTTCAAGTAGGGTCTGACTAATCTTAAGCATGAAAACAGGCGTGCCTAAGCGAAGCCTACGCCTATTTAACCCTCCATTCACCATTTTAGTGATGAACTGCATACCTTACTGGGCACTGGGCTGCGGGAATGCTCCTATTTTCCTTTCGTGACTATTTTATGAATTTTACTTACCTCAGTCCAATACGCTAGCCCCATGGTATTAACGTTACCTGATAATTTAGTTTACAAATAGCTTTAGAGGGGTCTCCGCATTTGGATGGATGTTTGAAAATCGGTTTTCACTTCTCGTAGAGGCCCCGAGTAAAGTTCTTACAAACCTACTTGAAATAACCCTTTTTTTCTATGTGCGTCGCTGAAAAAAATCTAATCCTTTAATCTTTCTTAAGCTGTAATATCTGCCCCCTTAATAATTGTAACTATTGGTTTAGTACTTATTATAAATTCTTTTAGGTGCTTCTTATATAAGGATTAATAGGACGTTTTTAGTAGTTAGAATATTAATTTATAATTAACTTTTTTATATAAAACAATTTATTATTAACTGCTGGCTTTCCCGGGCATTATTAATTGCTTGTTTCTTTTTCTTCGCGCAGCGCCAGTTACGTGGTGGGGTCTTAATTCCGGCTAAATATTAAATAACTTCAATTTTCCCCCCTTTTACATGGCTAAAGGCTTCATACCAAGTTATTATATAGATCAGTAAATCTACATTAAAAAGTTAGCAATTTTTGGTTATGTTCTACTAGTGTAAAATGATTCTAGTAACTAAGGTTTGAAGCATTAATAAATCATACTTGGCTACATTATTAAATTTCTATTTTTAATGAAAAGTTTCCTTTTAATTTTTCTATTGTTCTAAAGTCTATATTCAACTTCAATATATAATTGACCCCTATAATAGCCCCCCTTTAATTCATGTATCTAGGCTGATTAGTTATAATTCTGTGTTTATTTAAGAAATTTAGCTATTGTACCTTTAATTTGTATAACATGTTTTCGTAACTATAGTACCATCATCTTACTATTTTTTATAATATTTCAACCTTTTAGCTATGTACGACCAAATTATTACCCCCCTAGCATCTGCTTACGGTTTTTTCAAAACAGTTCTTAAGATTCCTATCTTTATAGTTTAAAAAACAACTATAATTTATAATAAGGAGTCGCATCAGCATTATGTATTAAGTAAGCATTTAAAGTCCTTAAGGCTACACCTTAAGAATTACGATACATCAATTAAATACATAACTGATTGTCATCCAACTAAAGTACTTTTGTTGTCGCCATTAACATATTCGCGAAGATAAATATTATACTTTTAAGAGGGCACGTAACAAAAATTTGATGTTCTAGCTGTCTTAAGTTAAAGTAGTTTCATATAAATAATATTAAATTTGAATATCATTTTAAGATTACTTTTAAACAGGTATTTGGAATATGGTAAGATTTTTGCGCAAAGCGTAGAGGATTTTATCTTTCTTCTGCATTTTAGATGAGCAAATTCTCTCTAACACAGAAAAATTCTGGAAATTTATCTCCAAACCCAAGTTTTTAAATTTTTCTTGATAAAAAAAGGGACTCCTAAACGCATTGAAATCTATCGTGTTAAAATAACCATTCCAGATGGTTTTTTAAACGTCTCGAGGTCCTGGGACCACGAAGGCCTAGGAAATTTTAGCTCACCTTTTCTTGGCCTTCTATCACCGCCACGAAAAATTTATTAGGAGTATTTTTTTAAAGTAAACATATATATATACCATCTTCTACCTCCCCCCTTTAAACCCTTAAAATATGTACTTAAAACGAGCGTTTAAAATAAAAAGATCTTTACATGACATTTACACATTTTAATAAAGGATACTTGCGCACAAAGGGGCGTTTTTATTATCAAGCTTAACAAGTTTTATTTTATAACTAGAGCGATGAAAAGTAATTTAAAAAAAGTCTTTATTTTATTTTTGCCCTACAGACGTAGGACCTAATTTCTTTGCATAACTAAGCCATAGTTTTTCTTTCAGCTCGTTACATATGTACTAACCAGTAAAGCAGGGAACAATTAAAACTAAGTCTTATACATTTAATGACAAATAATAGTATGGTAAAATTCATTTATCTGGTGGGTGTGGACAATAATTTTTTCTAGATTAAGTTAAATAAATCATGCAAATTAAAAAATATAGGAGGCGCCTTCTTTGTGAGTGGGCTCCATCAACAAAGAAAAATTATAGGCTCTATGCATTTTCTATTGCATACAAGTAGCACTAAAAACAGTAAATAAATGTACCAGGTGTAGCTATAATATTTATACCTAGTGGACATTATAAACTTTTTAGATAATTTTGAGGCGGGTTGCATACTTCTGTGTGGACGTAGGGTACCTGGCAGCCCGGCAAAAATAGCCAATAATATTAAAAATTAAAATTATGGACTATTTATTACTAAGTGGCGCAGCCTAGCTCGGCAAACAAATAACTCGGATACCAAGCCTAGCCGCTAAATAACGCAAAGCCTAGTATACAATAGCTTTCTGCCACACTCACGCACAAGGGGCGCTTACCCTCATTCTCAGAATCTAATCTAAGATTGCGTAATATCTAGAAGTAATTATACTCCTGCTACATTGAACTAATTGAGGAACTAAAACTTCTTACCTCTAACAAGCAATAATGTTACTCTGCCTTTCATTTATCAGAAGCAGATTATAAAATTCACTTTAAGTGGAAAGCTCTTAACTTTGAGCGTCATTTTTTTGTCCTAAGAACAGGACGATATACAGCTAAAGTCTATATTATTTTACTTGTAAACGGTCAAAACTTACCAATGGGTGGGGTTTAGCTTGGGCTTTGTTAATCCTCATTCTAAAAACTACTGGTACATCTGTTTTAAGTTAGCTTGTAGGTATATCTTATAGTATCCCCTGTGTAATCAAGGATGTCTACTACTACTTTACCTTCTTATAAATTTTATAGAAGCAATGTATAGAAAAACAAGCAGGCCACAACACTTACATTAGGATCCTAACACTAAGCTAATTAAATTTTCATCCTGAAATGGCATCAGGATAGTTTTCCTATTCTTCCTAGGCATTACCTGTAGCGAATTTGTGTATATCTTATTTTCTAAATAACCGTTCTGTGCATATGTTTCACGTGATAGGCTTATGAAAAAGGGTAGGTAACCCTGTCTTTTACAATTTATTAGAATAAGGTTATCTATCTTTATATAGTTTTGTCTGTACCTAATCAATTTTTTTTTTAAATAGTTATTACTGCGTCAACATGTAAATCTTTACAAAAGATGCTACAACTCCCTTAGCACGTTCTTATAAACTGCCATCACATAATATGTAAACAATAAACCCCTGTTTTTCTTTAATTTAGCTAAAAGGATTTACTTCAGACTTTAGTTTTTTATGTACATTAGGTATTTTATCAACCTTTTTTGTATCTTTATTCATATAGTTGCACGTAAATTTCTGAGGATTTTTTCCTTATTAAATAACTGGGGATTAAATGCCTAGTTTCCTATTAGATTTATTTCTCCTAATTAGCAGGACTTTGTGCAGAAAATTTTTTAAGTTTTTCCTGACAGCGCAGCTTATGCATAGCATAAAATTCAGAAAATAAAAGGACTATACTCTTATCTTTCAGTATTTACAGAAAAAGTTTACTTTTCGGAATTCATATATAGTTCTTCGATCCTTTTGAGTCTTTAACTGCCAATACAGATCTAACAGGCGGGGTTCATTTAAACAGGGTTTATATAAATTATATTATTGTTTTTATTTAAGATAATATTCTTGCCTTTATATGTGTACCTCTATTGACCATAACCATATAATAATAAGTGAGCCTTGCTGGTACAAACCCAAGGAAAAATGATTGAAGCTTGCGTCCCCATACTTCAAAATAGATATTTAGCTATATACTTTATCGGGCTAAACAAAAAGGAAGCTATTTAAGTGGCCTATTAGCCAATCAAACACGTTACTCCGTATTCCGTTAACGGTATTATTTTATAAGATAAATACCCACTTATTTATATATCCGAGCTTCGCCTCGAATTAGTTTCTCATAAAAGATTGGAAAAAGAGATTGGTTTTCAAATTACTGGAAAGTCCTAATTGTTACTGAACCATAAATTGGTGATAAAGTTTTACGTAATAAATTTATTAATTATTTTACTGTTTCTTTTTGTCATATTTTTTCCTAGGCTACGCCTTTTAACAGCATGATAGAACAATAAAAAAGCTCAAACAACAATCGTTCCATCCTTATTTGGGGATCTTGTCCGGAGTCAATAAGTTAATTGTAGTTTTTGGTTTGTTAAAATGGGTGCAAGGCCACGGACTATTTTATTCAGAATATTTTTCGTGCGCGCAAGCCTATTCCAACTCTTAAATGAGCAACTTCATTTAAACGTCATATTATTATTGATTATAAGCTAAATGATAGTAGCGTGTTGAATAGAAAGCTAACAGATGATTACATCACGTCTCACTTATGTTATTAGGAACTATTTCTTTTACTGTTTAAGTACAACACCTGTTTAGTCTTTCTGAGGATTTACTTAAAAAATTATTGAGATTGTGGCCAATTTATTGGATGTTTCCTGCAATGTCTATTATACTGCCTAATTTTAAAGGGTTTTCTTGCTATAGTGGTTGTTTAAGAATTTCTATCACCATAAAAAAGGCCCAACTGTGGACCTAAAAAGTGTTGAGGGAAAAATGTAAACGAATAAACACCTGATAAGTAAAAAATAGTCTAATATTGTAGTCGTAGCTAAGATTAAGCACATAATTTAAGACCCTAACATTTTAGGGAATTCTGAAATATCACACCTGCACAAACATTTGCAATCACGGCTCCATAACTTAAACGTTAGTGGAATGCACAAAGTATATGTTAATGTAACCCATTTAAATTTATATGTATAAAATTATCTTTTTGAGTTGCGCTAAGTGCATGCTTTATGGGTTTCAAACATATACATCCCCCCCAAAGGGTGCTAGAGAGGGATATGGCTGCATGCACCATAATTTCTTCTACCAAATTCTTATAACCTCCCCCTGGGTAATGTTTCTTAATGTAAGAGGGTGACCACACCGCCTAAAATTGCAATCTTGGTTTTAATACTTTTTTTTTGGCTTATTTCACTCATTTTATGGAATTTAAATTTATTATTTCAGGGTTTTATATATAATTGTTCTTAAGATTTATAGTCTACTTTTATTCATAGCATGTATGATATGTTACACCTATCCAACAGGCCCAGTAAATTAAGTTACTTTATCAAACTTGTATAAATAACTATTAAGTTTAACATTAAACCAAGAATTTAGATTTAACCTCTAGCCAAAGACATACTCAAACCATCTCTATTTGAATATGAAAATCTTAAGGGTGAATTTGTATGAACCTTTTAAAGGAAGAAAATATAGTAATGGTATCATGCCTGGAGAATAAATTATTAAAAAACGTTACTTTTTAAACCACAGGAATTTAGGACTTTCAGGTACCCTTTACAGGGGTGCTGGTACCCTTTTTCAAGTATCTTTCGTAATTTCTCCGGTCAAATACCTTTAAATAAGTAGCCTACGCAGCTCGTGGAAAAGACCACCGAGCTAAGGACTAGATTTTTGGTCTTGAATAAGTATCAAACCTTTACCCACAGATACTGGGCGGCCCGTTACACCTGGAACCCCGGCTTTCTACATAGGATTTACCATAAAAACTTTTAAAATATTAGAGGTATCACTTATAGGTGTGCTCTTAAAAAAAAAATTATATTTTTTTGCTGACATTATGGCACCGAAAACGTTAGGCCCCGCCTTAATTTTTCTTCCACGCAGTTCCCTATCCATATTCTCCAGGATTAGGATAACTTTACTATTTCTTTAAGCTTTATAGGACTTTGGTTTTTTTTACGTTTTCTTTTTTTGTTTAAGTTAAAATTTAAGACTTCTTTTTAACTGTCTATATAATCTCTTCAAAGCATATTGAATTCAATCGGGGGAAAAAATTTTTTCTTACCGCTTTTTTCTTATTATTTATTGCTTTTGTTTAATTTTACCCTGAATTCTTGGTAAGCTGTATTTCAACTCCCTTTTCTAATTGTTCCTTTTCAAAGATAACTTGTCTTTTTTTGCTAAATTTTACTATTGGTGGGTTTTCCATTTTCTACATAAGGCTAATAAATTTGGTGCCGTTAGGCTCAGAACACATCAAATAGTTCTTAATCATCTAGGATTGATTTGATCAAAGTTGGTTTAATTTAGTAATTTTGTTTTATCTCTAAGCTTTTTTTTTATCTCTTTTAAGATCTGTGTCAAAATAGTATTTGTTATTTTTAGGGGTTTATTGTAGGGGGTTTAATTATTTAGAAAACCCTTCTTTATATTAATTCATCATTTTAAACCTTTTATTACTCTATCATATCTCAATCTTAAATGAATAGAATAATTAATGTATGGGTAAAAACAAAAAGAATTACCATTATGTTACAATATTAAAAGTAACATAGCCACAATTAATATAACATTTAAGTCAGAGATTATAAATATTTAAAGTGATTTCTTGAATTACCTTTTTTAAAATATTCATGAGTTGTACTAATTAACTAGGATATCTAATAGCGAAGTCAAACAAATTGATATTAGATATATAAATAAAATGAGCCTATCAATACTAACTTTCTTATAAGGATAAAAATACTACCAATTAGTTTACAAGCTTAAAGGATTTATTTTTGTAAATTTTAATTACCCTGTTCCCTGCGGTAAGCATGGGCAGGGGGTGCTTCTCTAAGGGTGCTTCGCGAGGATATGAAAAATCGCTGCCCAGCAACATGTTAAGTATAAATCTTTATAAAAATTCCTTTGTTCTACGGGGTTCGATGTCGAAAGCCCGTAAAAATTCATTTTTGTACATATTTATTCCTAATGTGCGTGTCCAGAGTCCACAGGCTTGCGCTACAAAAAAAATAGTTAATAAGCTAGCCAACTAATTTTAATACTTCGATATGTGTTAACTTCTATTATTTCATAAATGGCAAGTTTCCAAGGCGATGCAAGATAATACATGAGCCTTTAGAATAATTAAAAAAAAAAAATACAACAGCTCGCATAAATTAATACACTATATCATTTAAATATAAATGGGGCCAAATGCCCCCTTTGTATTGACTACCTCCTTACATTTAAGAGATCCAGGGTGAAAACAGCAAATGTTGATAGAAAGAAGCTCAGTTTCTAAAGGATATCTGTACTTGAATTCATTTAAGACAAAAATATGGATAAATTTTTTATATTCAATTAGTATCCAAAATTTGAAATTATTTTATAATTAAGGATGATAAAAAATTTTTCACTTAAACTAACTCTGAAAAAACTTATAAATCAGAAGTATAAATCTATTTACCATAAAAAATACATGCAATACAACATGTCCATGGGCTTTTACTGGGACTTGAAATTAAAGATATATCATTGAGATTTTTTGACGTATTTGTTGAATATGGTTACAATGGGTAGTTAAAAGTATAAGGATAATCTTAGAATGATAAATTATTATTGCTTTAACTTTGTAGATACATTTCAGTTCTATTACAAATAAAATTGAAAACTATAGAATTTTTGCTACAATTAATCCAGAAAACATGAAGAATAGTTTTAACTATTAAATTTTATAATCAGGTTTCAAAATGAAATTCTAGTTTATTAATACATCAAGCTGTTTCTTAAACTATCACACTTAATTTCTAATTATACCATTTTAAATGTCTATTAACTAAGATAATCATATTATTTATTTAGTTACTATAATATGTAGGAATAAAATTTATTTTATTGATTGTTATTTTACCATGTGAAAATGTGTTTGATATTAACGTGTTGAGACTCTTATATCTCTATTATGACTCTTTCATTCGAATAGCTTTATACTAATTTTTTAGGAAGAGATTTTCCTAATATCCCAAATTCCTTTTCCATTCTATTATTCCCGCTGAAATCAGGAAACAAATAGTATAGTGTATCCTATTTATTAAGTATAATAATACTTTTGTGAGCGCGTGGCCCGCTTCAGCGCAGCTTTTATTTTCTTTTTGTATGTCAGCTTGCCTTGGTTCAGTATGTAATTTTATTTAATTAATTAATAATAAAAGAATGCAAAGAAAAATTATGTAGAAAAGGACAATTTAAATGATGGACGTATACGCTCGGGAATCCCATAAGTTTCTCTGATTGTATATAATATCTAAGTTCTCAGTATTAGATATAGGATAAGATTATTCATTTTCACTATTAAATAGGAAGATTAAAAGCTTTCAACTTAGATCTAGTAAAATTACGTTAATAATTATATAGTAATAGTAAAATCATTAACTGGATCACATATAGTTTCCAAGCATATAAGTCAATTGTAGAATAAAGAAATTTACTCGGCACCATTGGCAATCGTAGGTTAAGTCAGTTAAGGTTGCTCAAGATATTTTTCAACAAACATCTCCACGGCAGTGGACTCCGGCTATAACTTAGCTACAGATTAACTTAATACGAATCTTTGATTGTCCACCGGTTTAGTCTCTTTACGGACCTTACCATAACTAACTTGGGCAAATTTAGTTACTTTGGTTTCACACGGTATTATCCCTTAAATGGGTAGGGGACAATTATCACTACCCTTAGTCCTTTTCCGCTTAAGAAAACATTAAGGTCTTATCCCGTTAGCAAATTTATAAAAATTTTACGAAAAACGTATGGAAATTTGCTTCACGGGTGACCATGCCCCAACGGACACTTACTAAAGAGATTTTTTTGAATTTTTTCTAAAGACTCGAACTTTTCTCCCTAACAAAGGAAGTTTATAAGAATTGTCGGCCCGCAAACCTATTTTAGTAATGCCCTTTTCTTTATACCCTTCCTACTAATAAAATTGGAGTTCATCTAAGGGGGTCACGAACTTTATTGGATACTTCAAAATAACCTGTTTAATACAAATACTATTAAAATATGTCTGTAATTTGTCCTATTGGAGAAAGAAATTCGCTTCCGAGATCTAGTATAGAAAAACACCTCCGCTTCTATTAAAACCGATAATAAAGTTTTAAAAGTAAGTAGGTGCCTTAAAATATTAGCCAATTTATAAAGATTAATTGCTCTTTAAAATTAGGTATCTTCGCTTGTGGATAAGTTTTTCTTCTGAAGTTTTAGTTAAACATGTTTTAAGATATGCAGGGACAAGATTTTTTGAAGTTCAAGAAGGATAAATTCAAATATTTTTTATTGATTTCGATAAATTTCTTTCACTTTTTATTTACACTCCAAATAAAGCATCAGGCCCCTCTTTTCCCAGTAATTCTTAACAGATTTCCCACCTACTAGCGTTTAGCAATCTCAACCAGCATATTTATAAATAATTAGATTTAACGGTTTGATAATTTAATAACTTTCTGTATTGTTGTAAGGACTGTTCAGTAAATGGTATAATTGAATACTACCGGTCCCGTCCATTAGCCATACCAAAGACATTTTTTGATATGTTTATTAGTTATTTTATACATAATTCATTAGAATGAATATATTTAACCCTAAGGACTAGAATTTTGGCTTATCTTGTCTTTGATCATAAAACAAATATTGTAGACTAAATCCTAAAATTCAAACTGTATCGTGAAAATGCTATATCTAGTCAAGACTATTTAGGCTAAAACACTCAACTTACGAAGAAACAGTATAATTTAATCAAATCTTTCATAAACTAAAATCAATATTTTTGTATATTCTTATTATATCCATTTTTCTTTAAGTATGTTGAATTTAGTTTAAGTATTTGTGTGCTGTACTCCATCGTAATACTTATACAAAGTCTATCTACCGCAATTCCTTAAAACGAATATCGCCTCTTCTCCCTTTATAAGGCATTTTTGTTTTAGTTTTCTAATCAAAATATTTTTTAAAAATATAGAAATTTCAGTCTTTTATATTAAGGAAATCCTTCAAATTAATATTGGGATATAGCTCCAAAATACAATTTCCACCCTCTAAATATTTTATTTTCTTTAATCCCATCTACAATGTAGACGTGATTAGAGTTAATGAATTTCTGGAATAAAGTTAGCGTAAAGAGGCAAAAATTTACTAATAACTCTCTATAAGAATTAATATACATATCTGAGATATGCACAACTAGTCTTCTATCATTCTTTTCTACTCATCTAAGAAGGTTTTTTGCGAAGATAAAAAGGATTATTCTTTCCCTGTTAACCGTCCCTAAATATCGAGACCTTTAGGTTTGTAAAGAGTGTACTTTTATTTCTGTGGCTACATAAAGAGATAAACAGTTTTTTTAGTTTTCATTCTGTGTATTACATAACACGTCGTAGACTAACCTGTTGTTCAAAAGTACATTTAGTAAGGAACTCAGTTTTGTTATATAGAAAGTTCTCTATTTAGTTTAGGTTTTTAATATCTCAACCATATTGTAAAATATTCACAACAGTGAGAAATTTCTTTTTATCTTATTTAAGTAATGCGATTTTATTAATAGGCAAAATTAGAGTTTTATTCTCTATCTATAAAAGAAGCATTAAGATAGTTTTTCATTCTATTTGCTAAATGTAAAGACTTACTATGTATACGGTGTTTAATTAAGATTTATAATTAAACAATATACGACCTGATTTCATTCTTTTTCTTGTTTATTATAAGAGGTCTATCTTTTTCCAAAATTTACATATATAAATATAGTATAGGTTTAAACTGATTAGGCGCAAGTCTTTTTTTTGTCGTCAGGTTAGCTTGGTAACTCGATTTTCTGTTAACCGTTAATTAATTTTATATTTTTATTTCATGGGACCTAATATATAGCTTCATTAACTAGTAAAAAACTATTACTTTCATTAATGATTACGGTGTAGTTCTCTAAGGATTCTACTAAGAAATTATCCATCTGGTTTGGGTTTTCTGGCTGAGTTTGTTCTAATTACAATTGCACTTTTTATCGTTATAGATATTAAACGTCAGCACTTGCTAAATATTCCAGCATATAGTATCTTTAAAGGGAGAGCTAAGTTGGATTATATACCTCCGATTGTCTAAACAATTAAATGACGAAAACTATAAAATAAACATTGGAAGGTGATCATGTTTAATAGACCCCCACAGTAGCAGTAGCGTAACCCAAGAAAAAATTGTTTCCTGTGGGAACTGCAATATTTAATGTTGCAAGCTGCTAAAAGAATAAGCTCGCTAGTTCCACAAAGGCAGTATCATAAGTTAAAATAAACATGAGCATAGCCCTACCTAACATTGAGGGTAGCTTATCAGAAACAACAAAGACCCCATAACCTAATTTTTACATATAATGTTTTGCAAAACCATGTGCTTCCAATGGAATAAATGCTTCTAATTCCTGATGTTACCCCTCATTCCCTTTAATCTTCTGTTACCCCCCAACAAGAGTTGGAAAACATGTACCTGCTACGTTTAAGGCACGCCTGATCCCTGGACCTAGACCTAGATATTATGTTTCATACCTAGGAATTGATAGCTAGGGTGAATAAGCAAGGATTCGCCCTAAAACCCTATAGTTAGGAAGCTATTTTTTTAATGCCTTGCTTGCTATATTTTTCTGTGTTTATATTTAATGTTTTTAGTCTTTTGTGTAGCAGTGCCTTGGACTAATTTTTTTTTAGCCCAGTTAACCGTAAGCTGACATAAAAAAATAAAAGGGAATCCCCCTACTTAGAGCTAAATCGTGGTTATGTTCGCCCTGGATCCCTTCAAGATTAAGCCCTTACACCCTCTGATTATGGAAAATGAAAACTTAAGGAAGCGAGCGCTGCAACTTTTTTATTGCTTTGTGCAACAGAAGAATTCGGACGCCGGAAGTGTACAC